>JARGXW010000603.1:0-85125 GCA_029204085.1 Mycena sp. CBHHK59/15
GCGTCAGTACCTTCGAGCTTTTATGGACTACGAAGTTCTCACGGTGATGTACACCCCGATACAGCATATCATGATCGACACAAACACAATACACAGCAGGCTGAATATGCCTGCTTTGTTTCCCGTGGCTTGGGCATACACCGCAGCGAGGGGAAAGGAGCCGTTCGAGGCGAGGACTGCGTCCAGGTCGGTGATGGCGAACATGAGCGCGACCGTGTAAACGAATCCCGCTAACCGTGACGAATGTGAACTTGAGCGGTCTTGAAAGGGGAAACGAACGCGATTCACTCAACGCGCCCAAGAGGATCTGGGCAGCGATCGCCCTGGGTAGGTCCTTCCTCGGATGGGGCAGCTCTTCCGCCATGTGTGTCACTGAATCGGGTGTCCCAATGGCGAACGCGCCGTTGAGCATGCCCGTAAGAAACGCGACCCCTCCAGACCACCCTGTCGCGTTTTCCCAGTCGATGAAGAAATGAGGCGGATGCATGGGATTTGGCAGCCGCTAGGACCTATTCTGCGAGTTAGCAATGGATGCGGTTGCAATAAACAGAGACACATACGATAATGGTGACCAACTCCCCAACGACGATCATGAACAGCCCGAATCTCTGCAACGTGGGCATGAACCGGTTTGAAGAATATTACAGTTAGACAGCAAAACCAGTTGATGAGGACGAATGCCAGAAAAATTTGCCACGGCTGAGGAAAGCTCATGAGCAGTCACGCCCGAGAAGGGGAGTGAGGCGTGCTTTGAACGACGAAAACATACCTGTACAACGAAATCGGGATGAAACACGACATACATCTGCACGGCGACATTTGCAGGGATCGTGACTATCGCAGCGAGGCCGAATATCCAACCGTAAAGGTTGATTAGACCTCCACGATAGGTCGGTATTTGCGTAAAGCACTGAAGTATGGACTCACCCGTAAAGAATCCTACCACCCTTCCGTATTTCCCGCCCGCAACCGATGCCCAATGATATACTAAAAGGCGCGGTCAACACAAAAATCCTATGAGGCGGAACCTGGAAACAAACATGTAGAAAATACAGACTACTCACCTCCACCTGCACTTGGTATGGAGCTCGCCAACTCGGCAATGCTCGTTGCTACGAACCCGTAATAAACGCACGATGCGAGGAACTCGTATATGATACCCGGGGCGCCACCGTTCGCGACGGCAACCGTAATGGAGCCGCGAGGGCGACCCATGCACTATCTATGGACGGTGCTTCAGCGGAAGAAGGAAGATGTGTGTAATACGAGACAAGGCTCGCCGATAGTCAGCGCCGTCGCGCATATACTCAACAGCCCATACTGCCTATCCAGCTGATCCACATGTCCGCTCGCGTTGACTCTGACCCTGCTTTCTGTACCAGCCTCTCTACTCGTCACGATAATAGTGTTCTCTTGAGCGTTCTTCTCTGTGTCGAAGTCCTTTTCCTCGCGGTACACAATGCGAGCCGCCATGTTGGAAAGGCTGGATTCAGCGGGGAGTCGTAGTCGGAGGGGGATTCAGGGAGATTGGTGGTTAAGATAAGGTCGTGGCATCCTGCCGTGCACAATTTCGACCACAAATGGTTGGAGCTTCTATGCCTCGTGAGAAACGGGGAATGAGGGGTCTGCTGACGTGAGCATATTTTCTTCCTCGCACCAGAGTGGGTGGAAGCGTCGTCGTCATCGGTCACGAATAACGACCAGGCGACCACGGAGGTGGTCCCCAGAGTCCACGCGCGCGAAGTGTGAATAGTCACCAAGGGCCTCCATAAAAAAGGACATCCATAACGCTGGTGAGGTCGATTCGATCAGATGGAGATCGGAGAAGGCCGTATCATAAAGAGCGCGCCCCGATGTGGTGTAGCGCAAAGAGCTGTCAGCATTGAATAAAGGGATGCGTACGACGTGTGAACCTGAGAAAGAGGAGCGACTGACGCTGGCGTACATAAAGGACGGGGCGGACAGAGCAGGAAGGCGGACATATCATATATGAGCCCATATTTTGGCGTGATTCGCCCAAGATGCCAAGTTGAAAGCTATCCGACGACACCGCCTGGACCAGGCCTACGGAGCGCATTGGATGCAGTTTGTGTCAAGTTCAATCCGACTATCTGCGCAAATTTTAGGGCATAACGAAGGTTGGAGCGGCCGCAGAGCCTGTTACGCCGTTGGCGGGAAGAAGCAGTGTTGTCAAGGTCAGACAGAAAAGGGTCAGAAAAGTCAAAAAAACTCTGACCGTCTGACCCTGGAGAGATTCATGTGATCGCCCCGAAGTTCCGAGAAGATGACCACGTCTGATGACGTGATGCCAGAAAATGTTTTCGAGGCAGCGACAAAAGTCAAAGGGGTCACAGTACCGGTAATGATGGACCGTCATTCATTTACATTTGTCTTGTCGCGGTTGACGGACCCCGTCAGACATGGTCAGTGACAACACTGGGAAGGAGGAAAGCTGTCTCGGTAACCCAGCCGTTCGGTATGATCCGTGTCGGAGTTTGAAAAAAAGTTGAGCAGAGATCACACCAGAACAGAGGTTAAGGTGGAGAGCGTGGGAAGCCCACACCTTTACATAAGCCGTGACAAAGCGTGACGTGACTGTCCAAATCTCGAGGTCGAGAACAAAAATTCAATAAATCTGCGCCTAAAAAATGTATTTCATAGCACTGGTTGAACATTTCAAGTTTTGCACTGAAAATTTTGGTGAAAAATGTTTTGATTTTACAGTAATTTTTCGCCAAAACAGTTGGTGAAAAACTTGAAACATTTTGGTGACCTTTTTGAACCTTGTGAAAATTTTCTGAAAAAGTGCTGAAAAAGTTTTGAAGTTCAAAAAATTCATGAAGAAGTTACAAGTTTTTCACTTGATTTTTCACTGAAAATTTGCTGTAAAATTCAAAACATTTTTCACTAGTTTTTTCACCAAAAAACTTGAAATGTTCAACCAGTGTAGAGGAAAAAAAAACTACATATGTACAGACTGTTTCATCAATTTTACTGCATCATAAGGGAGCATCCTATGGCTCTTGTATGTCTTCTGTAGATAACCTAAATCCTTCCCAGCACTGGTTGAACATTTCAAAATTTTCACCTTCTTTTTCAGTGAAAAATGTTGTTTATTTTTCACACATTTTTCACTGAAAAAGCAGGTGAAATTTTCAAAACATTTTCATCACTTTCTTGTTTTATTTCGAATTTTTCACCTTGAATTGAGAAAGTGCTGAAAAGTTTTAAAATTTTCACCTTCTTTTCAGTGAAAAATGTCTGAAAAATAAACAACATTTTTCACTGAAAAAGAAGGTGAAAAAATTGAAATGCTCAACCAGTGCAGTACAGCCAAGATAATAAGCTGATACAAATCGGGCTGCTCTATTGGAAAACCGAAGAATAAGCTCTGTGCATTCTACATCTGGAAGTTCATCACCAAGCAAAGAGTCCCATGATCCAGGAGTGTCATCTAGAGAGGTGGGCTCCAATTCTGAGAAGGTTTGAGTGGGGGAATCCAATTCCGAAGGTGTTCCCTCTGGAATAGGGGTATTAGTCTGAGATCTCTTCAAAGTGAGGGCCTCTGTGGCCATTGAGAGATTGTTCTGCCTAGCTTTCTTGCCTTTGCTGACTTTGGGCATGGTGCAGATGGAAGGGAGAGCAGAAGAGGGCAGAAAATGCGACGACAATGAGGCCTCCACGAGGCGACGGAACGGCCGGACCGGTCACGTGATTGATTATATAATCGGTCCAAATCTTCCCTTCCGGCACTGGTTGAGCATTTCAATTTTTTCACCTTCTTTTTCAGTGAAAAATGTTGTTTATTTTTCAGACATTTTTCACTGAAAAAGAAGGTGAAAATTTTAAAACTTTTTCAGCACTTTCTCGATTCAAGGTGAAAAATTCGAAATAAAATAAGAAAGTGATGAAAATGTTTTGAAATTTTCACCTGCTTTTTCAGTGAAAAATGTGTGAAAAATAAACGACATTTTTCACTGAAAAAGAAGGTGAAAATTTTGAAATGTTCAACCAGTGCGGTTGACCGAAATCGCGCCAAATGAATGGAAAGTGTTGTAGAAATATTTTGTCCAAAAAAGGAAATAAGTGCTTATAACTTTGGACTGGTATCCTTTTTGAAGATTCTGCTTCCTAGGAAGTGTTAACATTGTTAATAGGCACATTTCCTAGGATCTATAATATTTTTTTGAACATCGGTTGTATAGTTATAAGGGTGTCACAAAATGGCTTATGTAAAGGTGTGGGCTTCCCACGCTCTCCACCTTATTAGCTAGGCTCGTCCCCATCCGGTAATTCTATCAAAATCTATTTTTACTCGGCGGAACTCGTATGATGAATTACCGGCTGGGCCCACCCGTTGCTGATTTGGGTGATGGATTTTCGCCCGCCATTCAAGAGGTTTGGACTTAGTCAGAGGAGGTTAAAAATGTCAAAAATAAAGTGCTCAAACTTCCTATACGAAAGATGGATAACTTTCAATTCTCTATTGAATGGTATAAAATTTATTGTCGGTTTTTTTTGGACCTGTGGAAAGGTATAGGGACATTGGTTTAGTGAGCGGAATACCAAGGTCATATATACCCAGAAAACATGCTAGTCTCGTTCAACAGGAAATTCAAAGTTATCCATTTTTTAATTAGGAACTTTGAGCGCTTTTTTTTTCATGTTTTCGCCGTCCTACGACTAAGTTCGCACTTCTCAAATGGCGGGTGCAAATCCATCACCCAAATCAGCGACGGGCCGGCCCAGTCGGTAAGCAAGCTCACCTGTTCGTATCAATCCATCAAATGTTTGGCGCATGTTTGGTTTCTATCCTAATCTGGTCGGTGTTCTCTGTCTGTGTTATATCCATGCTTTCCCGGTCCTTGACTTTCCGGTCATGTCCGGAACCGGATCCCGGAACCGGACGGAAAATTCTCGGACTCATCACGGATCACCGGGTTTTTACGCAATGAAGGATTATTGAGCGTTTCCCATTTATCCGTCTTTATAATCCTTCTTCTTATTGTCCATTTCTCCGACATCACTTCTTCATCCTCTTTGGGACTCGTATTATTGTTATGTCCGACAGGTCACCTGACTCGCACCTTTTTAGGAATACAATTAGGACTTAGCTATATAAACCCTTAACATATGCCATGTACTTCAGTTTGATAATTAACGTTGCTTTGCTCTCCGCTTTGCACTGAGTCGTCCTCTGGTTAATTCCTCCGGTCCTCTTTCCTTCACCGGCCTCGGTAGTACGCACATCCTACTGTCCTGTGGTGCTTGCGTTATCTCCCCATATACTTTCTGGAAGTTCCGATCCTCCGGTTCCCGGTTCCGGTTCTGGACTCGTTCATCTTGTTCTTCCTTCAGCTCGGTATATAACATCCTGTGAGCTTGCGAGCTGACTGGTTCACGAGTCTAGTTATTAGCAACCGATGAAACCGATTTTTTAAACATTAAACTAAGCCCCGTTTCTGACTGTGGAGCCGCTCAGATTTTTGAAGTACTTTTCGCCCCACACCGCTGTCATCCGAATTGGGTTGGCCATGGCCGGCTGGATGTTCCAAAAAGTAAGGCATGCCAGCGGCATCGTCTCGCACACTACACTCATCACTCGTCGCGTCGCCGCCGCCGTTCTCAACGTCCTGAAGGCCCACTCTTATCGCAGCTGTGGAGTATAGGATGACGTCATGACGCTGTACCACAGTGGGGCTCGTTATCGCGCTAAGCGGCCCCACCGGCCCGCTCGATAAAAGGTGCATCTGCTGTGCCCTACTCCTACTACCTTATCTAACTAACAAACCATGTCCTCTCGCATCCAAAACCACTGGGACCGTGTGCTTGCTGCACCTCCCCCTTCTCTCGAAGGGCTCGCGTCCGACTTCCCTGGCTACACATTCGATAATAGTAGACTACCGGCTGGGTTGAAGACCAGGAAACCGAGGTCACCTCCTTCCCTCCCTACATGGAGGCTCGCGTCCCTGTGTCCCACACTCCTTCCCACCCGCACATCGATCTCATGGGGTTCACGACACCCCATCACGCCTGTCATCAACGATGAGGTTCGCAAGGCCATCGGTCGCAGCGGTGCACAGACTACAGGCGATGGGAAGGAGAAGAAGCGGGGGCGTCCGAAGGAGAAGGAGATGTCGGTGGCGAGGGGGACACTGGCACCAAGCCCAAGGGCAGGTTCACGGGCGAGGATCTCATTATGATTGCTCGCGCCGTGATTGATGCCAATCCCTTTGTTGCGCCACACGGGCAGAAAGGGCAGGTCTGGCAGCAGGTCGTAGATGCTCTCTGGGCCCAAGAATTCCGCCACATGACCATTTCGGCTGCCAGCGTGCAGCACAAGGCGGAGGCTTTGATATCGTACAAGAGGGTTTAGTTGCTTGTACCTCCGCAATTTATTTCCGTTCTGATGCACCTGTTTTTTGAATAGGATCCCTACGGCAAGCACAGAACCTCTCAAACATCATCGGACAGGGAACCTCCACCAGCATCACCATCAACGCGGCGAAGGACAGTCAGAGGATGCAAAGGCTAAATTGAAGAAGGTGTGTCGCTATTGCACCTACATTTAATGTATCTTCACTGATGTCTTGTCTGCAGAAGAACGACGAGGATCGCGAGGGCGGAGTCTATCCGCCAAGCCTCGATGCGCACCCTTCGCAAGCACGCTCACAGCCCTACCAGCGATGAGACGGCAATACTACCGATCGTGGACCAACACTCTGTCAACTTGCGCGTTCGCCGCCCACTTGTCACTTGAGACCATTAACTCCGATGATGACAATCGA
This sequence comes from Mycena sp. CBHHK59/15, assembly GCA_029204085.1. Lineage (NCBI taxonomy): Eukaryota > Fungi > Basidiomycota > Agaricomycetes > Agaricales > Mycenaceae > Mycena > Mycena sp. CBHHK59/15. Next base: position 6,789 of record JARGXW010000603.1, read on the forward strand.
CCAACGGTAAGAAGGTGTCGAAGCGCCGCCGCGGCATGCACCGCTCGACATCGTCCGATGCTGATGGGCTCCTCGGCCTCATGAAGGCCGAGAATGCACACCGGGCCGCGCACGACACATGTGTCACGCAGTCTCTCGAGACCTTTGTCTCTGATTCACGCGAGCAGAAGAAGGAGTTTACTTCGCTTCTGAAGGAACTTGTTGCTAACGACCGCAAGGCCAACTGAATGAGCGTAGAATACCAAGTACCTGCCTCGTAACTAAATTGAATGTACAGTAGCACAACAAATGAAGTTGTCCGACTCCTACAAATTATAACTAGTCTTTAAATATTCTTCAGATACGGGGGGCAAAGCTTGAAGTACTGTGATGGTCTGGTTTGGGTTGAATGCAGTTACGCGCATTTGTGAGAAGCACACATACACGTAATATCTGCCGATAGGAGAGGAATACACACGATGTTTCCACTCGTCTAAGAAATCCGACAGTTCATTGACAACCTCGCTGATGGCGGCCTGCGACCGATTGTATTTCATGGAAAGTTCAAACATGTCACCCGCAGATCTAAAGCGCGCGAGGAGGATGCTGAGAGCTTCGATGCGCGGGAAGGCAGATCGGCTTTGGGTGCGGAAATAGCGGGATGTCCAGGGCGGCCGCCAAATCTTTGATCTCGTTGGCGTAGAAGCTAAACCACGAACAGCTCAACAACGGAACGGCTTGGGGGTTAAGAAACATACCGGAATTGATATTTGCAGTCGCTAGGGTCCAAAGACTTCAACCACGCAAGCGAATTCTGGTTCCCCCGATACGAGGACGGTCAAAGTGCGCACCTTCGGCCAGAGGTGCTCGAGTATCCAAACCACGGATCATCAGGAGCGTCGGCCGTTTGCTGGTAGATGTGGAAGAGATCCCATCATCCATATCGATGAGGGACGAGTATGTTGCAGAGAAATCGCCTCAGTGGACTGTGAAAGAGCGCGTTCAATTCGCTCATGTGACCGCGATGACGTGCCGAAAGTGGAGCCAAATCATACCAACTTTTGTTAATTCTGAATTAGATCTCCAGCGAAAAATCATCGGTGAATTTTTTTCATCAGTTGCTAATAACCTCTAACGTCTGGGCATTTCCAAGGGGTGTGACTCGATGGGGGGTGTTAGACCAGACGTTCTGGTGACAGTTCTGCACATCTTTTCAAACTCCGCTCACGTGGTCCAGTCCGGTACGGACCGTTGTCACCAGAAATCTGGTTTACCGAGACAGGGAGGAAAGATGTTGATGCCAAGGGGGACAAAGATAAGAAAAAATGATATCACCTACAATTATTTGTTTTCGGGCTTTTGGCGGTCAACCAACTAACTAGTGTAGGGAGCAGAATTGTTTGGAGCAATTAAACCAGGCAGATTGGCAGATTGGCAGGCAGAATTGTGGCAGAATCCGGCAGAGTTGGCAGATTGATTAATGCATTTTTTCGACGATTCACTGCATAAATTGAGATCTGGTGCTAAAAGAATTATCTACTCATGAGATCCTCCCCCGCAACTTCTTCTCCCACATGCCGACATCATCCTCCTCTATTCCGGCCGTTTCTCCCTGCTCAATGCATGCAAGTTCAGCAAATCAACAATCTGAAGAAGCCCTAGGAGGTTTGATTAATCAAGGCCGTTGAGACGGTAATCGGGGATTAAACAACGAATTAATTAATCGGGCCAGCCCACAAATGTGAGAGCCAGACAGGACCAACCCAGATTAAACATGAATTAAACCGTGCTCAAATGAGGGGTTTAATCAATGTTGAATCGTGTTTAAATGATTCTCAAAAAAGGGTCGACACAGTCCGGTTCGAACACAAGATCTCTGCAGTCAAATGCAAGGATAGGATGAAGAACCGCTAGACCATGGAGAACATAACCAACAAGTGATTTACAGCCTAGAATCAGGCTGCTGAGTTCTGCCTGCAGGTGTGTTTGCTATCCACAGGTCAATCCGTGGTTTAATTGGGTAATGCTCATTGAAAGTGGTTGTCGATGGACAGAGACACTGAGGCAGAGCAGGAAGAGTGCGTACCAACAGAACTCGCAATTTTTTTTGACACCCCCAGGAGATGTTTAATCGTTTCACTTCGTCCTAGCTGGCCTCCCCAATAATGCGATCCGTTGAAGAATCTGACGGTGCGGTTCGCCTTTGTGATGATTTTTTTGATGAGGGTAAGAACAGATCTTGCCGACAAGAGTGTTCAAACTGTGCAGGAAATAGGCGAAGGTAAGGACCCAGAAAAATTTCTGCTGGAATTTCCGATGAAAGATTGCATTGTCATGGGATTATCGGTCGTCAATGCGATGTAGGTGCGAGCAGTCGGGACTCCCATGAGTTCGAGAGATTTAACGGCAATGTCCAAACATTTGTCTGCATTTCCACGCTCCCCAGTGAGGTTGTCAAGGCTCATGATGATAGGAAACATATCAATTCCAGCAGAAACAATCCCATAAATGCTATGCTTGAGACGATCTTCCAACTCATCCTCCAGGAGAGTGAGAAGTTTCGCTGATTGGAGGTGTTCTGTCTCCTGAAGGAACATATTGGCAGCCTTGCTACCGAGAATGGTGTGCAACAAAGTGTAGTGGCCAGGGGGGGGGGGGGGGGTCATACGTGGGGCAAAGATCATGGAGAAATTCACACAGAAATGATCCTCTGCACTTCGGAAGGCTGTGTTCGAATGGATTATGTATCTGGCACTGGTTGAGCATTTCAATTTTTTCACCTTCTTTTCAGTGAAAAATGTTGTTTATTTTTCAGACATTTTTCACTGAAAAAGAAGGTGAAAAATTCGAAATAAAATAAGAAAGTGATGAAAATGTTTTGAAATTTTCACCTGCTTTTTCAGTGAAAAATGTCTGAAAAATAAACGACATTTTTCACTGAAAAAGAAGGTGGAATTTTGAAATGTTCAACCAGTGTCAAGGTGAAAAATTCGAAATAAAATAAGAAAGTGATGAAAATGTTTTGAAATTTTCACCTGCTTTTTCAGTGAAAAATGTCTGAAAAATAAACGACATTTTCACTGAAAAAGAAGGTGGAAATTTTGAAATGTTCAACCAGTGTGGTAAAGTGATTAGTTTCAAGACAACAAAGTACGAGTTTTTGGCACACTGAAGCAACATTCTGTCTGCAGAATTTTGCTTCATTGAATTGCTTGGTCGAGAAAGCAGGTCCATGGATTGCCTTCCTCTTTTTGCGGGAAGACTCCGAGTCAGCGTCAACATCAATGACTACAACGTCAGAACTGCTGCTCGTAGCTTTAGCCGGTTTATCCGAGGTTTTCTTCTTGTCAGACATGAAGCGGAGAGCTTCAGTTTGGGCCATAGCAGGAGCATTTGGGTAGTTCTGACTGTCTGCAAGATGCTGAGGAAGAAAATTATCCCTGCCCTCAATGCAGGCCCCGGGGCTATTATCGTCATTGCAGCAATATTTGCACTTCCAATTCCACTGCCCAGACTTGTCAGCCTTTTTTTCGAGGTGCACAAAATGGTTGGTCTAGAGGGTAGGAGCCTTTCAGCCATCTCCCAAAGCTTCTGACATGGGGGGAAGTTAGATGGGCAAGAAAAAGCTGTGCCTGATCGCATTTTGGTTCCGCTGCTTCAGCTATTCTGCTAGTTTCTGCCAAACCTGATTCAATTCAGCAAATCTGCCTGCCAATCTGCCAATCTGCTGGGCAGAATGGCAGACTTCTGCCAACAACACTACAACCAACCAACCAGTCACGTGCTGGGAAATATGGTAGCACACTGGTTGAACATTTCAAAATTTTCACCTTCTTTTTCAGTGAAAAATGTCGTTTATTTTTCACACATTTTTCACTGAAAAAGCAGGTGAAAAATTCAAAACATTTTCATCACTTTCTTATTTTATTTCGAATTTTTCACCTTGAATCGAGAAAGTGCTGAAAAAGTTTTAAAATTTTCACCTTCTTTTTCAGTGAAAAATGTCTGAAAAATAAACAACATTTTTCACTGAAAAAGAAGGTGAAAAAATTGAAATGCTCAACCAGTGGCAGATATCACTTCGTGACAACTCTGAGACCCAATTTGGAAATCGTTACTAGTCACTCATACTTTACAATATGACAAGTCTGAGTGTGTAAATAGCACAATAGGAAAGCAAAACTCCGAAATTATAAAATGATGTTTTGGCGACTGAGATTTCGTGCTTTTGATGCCGGCCCGCTCCGCCGGTGGCTGTGCTCCACCATCAATCAGCGCCATCAGCGCTCTTTGTCGACCTGCGCTGCCGCCAGGATGCCCAAGCTAGCGAAGCAGGCCACCCAGACACACAGGGGACCTACTGGACTCTTCATTTCTCACCCCCCAGTCTCGGAGACCATGGACTTGGCCTCTGATGCGGAGGGCTCGGATGACCCTCTGGCATGGGAGACTGATGCAGAGAGTGACACTGGGGAAGACAACTCAGAGCAATGGGAACAGCAACCACGACCGATAACATATGAAGAGAGGCTATCAAAGCTGGCTGTCAGAAGAGAGAAGGCGGCAGAGAAGCGGCGGGTGGCTGAGGTTCGCAGTGCCGAGATGTGGCTAGGAGGACAGATGGATAGCCAGAAGGGTGAGGCTGTATCATTTGTTCCTCTTAAATCGACCTGAATTTATTTTTCTGAGGCAAAAAAAGAGGCCCATACAATGTTGGTGGTTTCTCCAAGTGGACAATTCAAGAAAAGTCGATGAAACTCCGAGACGACTTCAGAAATGGAGTTCTCGACATTTCTGCCGCCGAACTTGACCGCCAAATCGAAGCCCTGAAAACCCAGGGATCCACATCACAGTCTTCTGGAAAGCAACAAGATCTAGCGAGCATGTTTTCCAAATCCACAGCCAAGCGGCCTCGCACCACCTCAGTCTCTTCCGATGACATCGAGATGATTTCCCCGCCTGCCGATGTCCAATTCCCATGGCTGTTCAAACGAGCGAAAACACCCGATGGCCCGCCTGCGATATCAGAATCTAGCCCGTCATCATCTGTGCACGATCTTGCTGTCCGTGACGAAGAATCCTCTGCTGATGAGTCTGACCTTCTGGAAGAGCCCAAGATTCCGCCCGAGCAGCTCAAGACAGAGGCAAGATTGCACGATGGAGATGCAGCTATTGACGTGATCTTCGCCGCTGATGACATTGCGGACTGGGTGGACACGATCTTGGATGACGCCGCTTCTAAAGAGCCCGCTGAACTTGAAGCTCTGGCAGTTGTGTGTCTTAAAACCACGCGCAAAGAGCAAAATTATCGCAGCACCGTGTTGTTTGCTGCACTGGCAGACTTTTACCACTGGTTGCCTCGGATGGGACATCTCAGAGCTGCATTGCGTGTCGCAAAAAATCATGGGCGTGGTCCTGCATTCAAGCAAGTGCTTTGTGCACAGGCTCGGTTTTTTGAGGCCAATGGGGCACTTAAGCCGAGTCATCAAGGACGGCGGGAAAGGAACAATGGCCAGCTCGACGACGAGGGTTTCTACATGGGTGTTCAGCGCTGGCTTCGCACTCTCGAAGTCGGAACAGCAAGTGGTCACGCAAAACAGTATTACACGCAATAACTGATATCTCCGCCCAGGTCAACCCGACATTATTGCAGCGGCATGTTAATTCAACACTACTGCCTTCGCTGTCGAAGAAAAAGACAACTATTAGCATTCGGCACTGCCAGCGCTGGCTGTGGAAACTCGGGTATCGCCGCAAACGACACCATATCGGGGTTTATTGGTACGGTCACGAGCGGAAAGACGTCAAGAAGCGGCGTAAAGCTTATCTTGCTGAGCTCCAAGCATTCAAGCATTTGCGGGCGACCTATTTGGAGCCCCAGATGCTAGAGATCTTGGAACTCGATGACGATGAAGTTGAGCACATGGTTATCGTCCACGATGAGAGCACTTTGCATTCCAACAATTACCAGAATAATCACTATTGGCTGAAAGAAGGCGAACAGGTGCTGAAGAAGAAGGGACGCGGCCGTCTAATCATGATATCCGGCTTCCTCTGTGAACGCTATGGCCTCCTCACACTCCCAGATGACATGGTCGCCGAGAACGAGAAGCTGACAGCAGAACTCCACTTAGCCTTTACCTACTTGGCCACCATGATTTATCCTGACAAAAAACCAGGCAGAGATGCTTACTGGAATATGGAGCAAATGATTGCGCAAGTAAGCCGCTCTCTGCTCCGTTTTGAATGTGCCTCACTTATTTTAAAACACAGCTCGTGAAAGCTATTCTCATCGCACGACGTCTATTTCCGAAAGCAATAATTCATTGGGTCTTCGACAACTCTCCAGCCCATGGTAGCCTCCCAAAAGATGCTCTCTCTGCCACCAAAATGAACGTCACACGCGGCGGAAAGTCCCCGCAATGTGCGACATGATCATTCCCCTCGACAACCCACACGGACATGGCGGGAAGTCCAGACAATGAGCTACGGCACGAATCTCCAAGCAGACCATCCCCACAAGAAATTTCAGGGACTCCCAAAGGGAATGAAGGCCATTCTGGCTGAGCGCGGGTATAAGACTGATGGTAACAGGAAAACACTGATCGGCGATTGCAAAGGATGCAAAGCTGTCAAGTCCCGCAAACCACATCTTGAGGGCGCTTCAGCTGATGAAGAGGCGCAGATGTTCGGAGATGATGGGAATGACAGTGAAGAGGAAGACGAGCGGCCAGTCGATTGCTGCATGAGACGGTTGCTCTCCTTGCAGTCTGATTTCGCATGGGGAAAAGTCCCAACTTGAACTTGTGTGTTGTTTTTTTTCGCTCCGGGCTTGTGAATATGATGCTTACTGAATTCAATCAGCTCATTGAAGCGGCGCCCAACATGTCTTGCCATTTCCTGCCCAAATTTCACCCCGAAATGAATCCGATTGAATACTTCTGGGCATGGATCAAACGATGGTTCCATGAAAGATCAAATGGCACATGGCAGAAGGCCAAGGATCTGGTTGCAGAGGCACTCTGGACGTGCCCTCTTCCCACAATCTGGTGATTCTTTCGGCGTGCTAATCGGTATGCTTGTGTTTACCGTCTTGGAGCGACTGGACCCGTTGCTGAATTTGCGGTGAAAAAATACTGTTCACATCGAGGAGTGCAGCAGAAGGATCTGGATGTTGCAACTGCAGAGTGGGAGAAGAAAAAGGTGAACCTGACTGCTCGTTAGATGTACAAATCCTTGTTCCTGTATCTCCAATTTTTGCGTTTTTCGCTCTCGGATTTCGCGCTTTTGATTACATAAGCAGGGGTACCCCCGTTTTTTTCAAAATGAAAATTCTACCTATAAAACTACCCTATGTTCGTGCTGAATCTCGATTATTGGAAGCTCAGGTCCAAAATTGCGGGTTGACATAAAGTGATGTCTGCTACCATACTTCCCTTGGGCAACCGTGTCCAAAATTGTGATGAGGACTACGGTTCTACTGGATGCAGGGTAGTATTTGCAAGTAGAGTAGTGTTCGTCCTCTAGAGGGAATAGAGTTTACAGCTTTCAGTTGTGATGGAGGGCTTAGGTATTGTGCTCATTAAAATTTCCTGTGTGGATGAAAGTTAGTTGGGTAATGTAATAGTTATGATCTGTCCGATGGGGTCCGGATTTCCCAATAATATTTGTTCGCACTACTGGTACATGGCGGAATCGTCTCCAGTCATGTAGGAAGCACTAGGTCGCCCTTTCTAGACCTGTATCCTTCACTGGATATGTTGATACGAATCTGGGGCCTTCTTGGAGGATAGATGGTGAATTCTGTTCTACAGGTGGAGCTGTTAAAGAGCCTTTGTCGCGATGCGGGTTCGCTTCGCTTCGTAAGCCTCAAAGTGAAAAGCGGACGAAAGAGAGCAATAAACCACTAGGGCATAGCTCTAATGAAGAGCAACATTTTGAAGTCGTCAGCACAGTGCCGCAACGGTGGAAGACCAGGACAACACCGAATTGCGGGCGACATTAGGTGGAGATAACCCATTCGACTTGTAATTGTTAAGTACTGGTTGGATGTGTGCGATTGCCATCATTAAGAATTACTTCAGTCAAGAGCTAACCGTATGGCAACAGGGGCTTGTAATAGCAAGTATTTGGTGGAGTCATCATAGTTGGCTTTGATCATGATTCATATGAACTTGAATTATTGTCGGATGCCTCAGTGAGGAGTCCAGGAGTTCAGGCTGAGACAGGACAGTCTCACAAGCTGAGAAAGAAGGGTGCAAGTGCAAGAGGAAACATTGACTCGGCAAGGGCCTGGGCGCGGAAAGTTGGAAGCATAACTGTGATCATTGGAATTCGGAAGATAAACGGCACGTTGATGGGTGGATTGATAAAATCCATCAGACGACCCGTTGAAATCCACTAATTCCCATATTTACTGGATCCCACAAATGTCATCCTCAAACTACAAAGGGGAAATCATTGGATTCCAATGGGTTGTTGATTCTATCAAATTCCGATGAATCCCGGGTTTGCCGTGTAAATAACCGTAGGTGTGCCTCTTGATTTTGGACTTTTCTTGCCTCTTGTTTGAGTACTTCCCAATGCTTTCTCACAAAACTTTGGAGACAAAGTTTGAGGTATATATAATGTAGGCCCCTCCAAATATTATTAGATTTATTGAGTGGAAGATTTCGGCAAACAAGGAGGGCCGAAGTGCTGGGGTCCTAGTCAGTGGCTGTTACAGCCGGCATTTTGGTGGGAAAAAGACCGGGGTCCCGATTTGAGACGCACACCCTCGGTTATGTAGCTGGTTACAGCCCAGACCCTGATGACAGGGTTCCCAGAATGGGATGTCATCAGGGGATGTGTACGAGACTACCGGTGACTTTGACCAACTCCCACCTGTTTCTGGCCATGCATATGACAGCAAAATCTCTTTGAGAACAACCGAAAAAATGACTCCCCAAATGCAGAGTGCTGTCCTTGGCCGTATTCTATGGCATCAATTTACCACAGTTGTTCTCTTGCGACAAAATATGAGACAGAAAGAACAGACCGAGTTGGATGCGAAATTAAGAACCGCCCTGGAAAACATGCGCTATGGTGCATGCACGGACGATGACATAGAATTTCTTGGAACTAGAACTGCTAGTGATCGACCTGGACATCCTCACTTGGATATAAAAAATATCGGAATGTTTCTGTAATCACGGGTTTGAACATCCACAAAGACTTGATTAATGATGAAGGTGTGCGCCAATTTGCACGGGACACCGGTCAAGAATTGATCGAATTCTACAGTATCGATAAATTGAGTTCTCAAGTGGTTGACAGACGTAAATGGCCTAGATGTTCGCAAGCTCACTTTAAAAATTGGGTCCCAAGTTGCAGCACGCTTTATGGTCCGCAACACCTTCGAACACATCCCAGGATGCCTGAAGTTGTGTGTTGGAATGCCGGTAATGATCAAGAACTCCAATCATGTTACATGTTTGCTACAAGACAACTCACTGCTATCATTGACATGGGAACAAGTTATGGTTCTTCCGAATTTTGCGACGACAGACTATGCTTCTCAAGGAAAATCAAGAAACCCAAATGTTGTACACCTCAACAACTCTAAGAACCACCACAATTATTATGTGGCACTCTCTCAAGGATACACCGCGGAGGGTACTGCTATAATCCAAGGATTTGATCCCAAAAAGATCACAAGTGGTATATCCGGCCACCTACGACAAGAGTTCAGAGAGCTGGAACTGTTGGATGAGATCACAAGACTCCGATACGAGAATCAAGAAGAGTGACAGGGACTGCTTGTGCCTACGGCCGGGACTACGGAATGATCAGCTGAACATCGTTTTAACGACTAATTAAGCAATCTCGGCCTGGAGGCTCTTATGAGAGCCCGACTGAAATGGATGAAGGCGGGTTTCTGCTGTGGTTGAAATGTGCTGCGCCCAGTTTACGCAGTCCGTAGCAGGTGTGATGGGGATATCTTTGAATGCCGAAGGAGAAGCCGAGCAAGACTTTGAGGAAGAGAGGAGAGGAAAGAAGGATGGAGGTAAGCCTACATGGCCGGGGGTAATTGCAACGCCGAGGAGGCATTTCGTTAAAGAACGGTTAATCTCACTTGGATCCGCTGCCACGCCTTCGCATCTGCATCTCGTGGACGGGGCTTCTTCCACATGGGCTGCCGACTTCCCTCAGCAGGCAATCTTAGGAATGGGAGCGCAATCCGTGTTCGGTGGGACCCCTGTGATGAGTCAGGTGATCCCCGTCGACGGCGCTTCTCTTCGATTCCGCATCATCACCTCGCAATAAATTCGGTGTGCCACTCGATGCGAAAGCTCTCCCCAAGCACCCGCTCCTCTCACAAGCAGCAGAATGCGCAAACCGGTGTTCATTGCGTCTGCTCTTGCATACGTTGCACGCGTACGCGCCTTCGGATTCCCGGGACTGCGTGAACGGGCCCCTGGCGAATACCACCGTCTGTGACACGTCCGCCACCCCAACTGCACGCGCTCAGGCCCTTATCGCCATGTTCACCACAGACGAGCTCGTCAGCAACACGAACGTCGGCGCGCCTGGCGTCCCACGACTCGGTGTTCCCGCGTATCAAGCGGCGGAAGAAGGGCTGGTAACACGTCTTCTTGACACTGTCTATGCATCTGACGGCTCTCTGCTCCAGCATGGACTCGCAAATAGCCCCGGAATCATGTTCGCCTCGTCGGGCGACTTCAGCTTTGCGACGTCGTTCCCCGCGCCATTGCACATGAGCGCGGCATTCGATGATCCCGCAATTTTGGCCGTCGGGGACGTGATTAGCACGGAAGCCAGGGCGTTCAGCAACGCAGGCCGAGCCGGACTGGATTACTTCACACCAAACATCAACCGTGAGTACACCAATGCTCTTGTTCTTCGCCCCGAATTGAACACCGCGCAGCCTTCCGCGACCCTCGCTGGGGCCGTGGCCAGGAAACACCCGGCGAAGATCCTTTCCGCTCGGCGCAATACGCATTCAACTACGTCCAGGGCTTGCAGGGTGGCATCGACCCGCCGCGGATAAAGATCGTCGCGGCCTGCAAGCACTTTGCGGGATACGACCTGGAGGACCCACCGGGGACGGACCGCTTCGTGTTCAACGCGGTCATCTCGCAGCAGGACCTAGCCTCGTACTACCTCCCGCCGTTCCAGAGCTGCGTGCGCGACGCCAAGGCCGGGTCGGTGATGTGCGCCTTCAACGCAGTGAACGGTCTCCCGTCGTGTGCGGACTCGTTCCTGCTGCAAACCATCCTGCGCGACTTCTGGGGCTTCAGCCAGGAAAGGTGGGTCACGGCGGACTGCGACGCGATTGAGTTTTTGTTCGACCAGATGCACTTTGTCCCGGACTTTGTGCATGCTGCGGCGGCTGGGATGAACGCAGGCACGGACCTCGACTGCGGGACGACGTACGGCGACAATCTCGGCGCGGCACTGAACATGTCCTTGGTCAACGTATCCACCATCGCGCGCGCGCTGATGCGCCAGTACGCATCTTTTGTCCGGTGCGGGTCCTTTCCATGTTTGGTATTGCTCTGTAGCGTACGGACTCACCGTCTGCTGCAGCCTCGGCTACTTCGACCCACCCGCAGGGCAGCCGTACCGCCAACTAGGCTGGGGAGACGTCAGCACTCCCAGCGCGCAGGCTCTCGCGCACCAGATCGCCGCTGAAGGCATCGTCCTGCTCAAGAACGACGAGGCGCTCCCGTTCGCCTCAAGTATCAAGACCCTCGCGCTCATCGGGCCATGGGCGAACGCGACGACACAAATGCAGAGCAACTACGCGGGGCCCGCGCCGTTCCTCATCAGCCCCTTCGCCGCAGCGCAGGCTGCAGGGTTCACGGTCACGCTCGCACCCGGGACGGGCATCAACACCGGGGATACGAGCGGGTTCGCGGAAGCAGTGGCGGCGGCGCAGGGTGCGGACGCGGTGGTGTACGCGGGCGGACTGGACAACAGCGTCGAAGCCGAAGGGACGGACCGCACGACTCTAACGTGGCCCGGGAATCAGCTTGATCTGGTGGCGCGGCTCGCAGCGGTTGGGAAGCCGTTTGTCGTGCTGCAGTTCGGCGGGGGGCAAGTTGATGACGTGTCGCTGAAGAGTAACCCCAATGTGAGTTGGGTCCTGCTGCTGTTCGTGAAGGTTGATTTGACTTTAACTAAACTTGAACGCGCGTGCAGGTCAGCGCGCTCGTGTGGGGCGGGTATCCGGGGCAGAGCGGGGGCATGGCGGTGTTCGACGTCCTGACAGGCAAGATATCGCCTGCGGGGCGGCTACCCGTTACACAGTACCCCGGGGCATACGCTGACCAGGTGCCCATGACTGACATGACTCTCCGGCCAAGCTCCTCGAACCCGGGACGCACGTACAAGTGGTACACCGGCACGCCGACATATGAGTTCGGCACGGGGCTTAGCTACACGATGTTACGCTGAGCTTCACGGGCACACCCAAGGCATCTTATGACATCCAGGCGCTCGTCGCAGCAGCCGGGAGCGCGGCGCCTGTTGACCGTGCAGCGTTCGACACGTTCGAAGTCACGGTGCAGAATAGGGGGCAGGTGGTATCGGATTTCGTCGTACTGCTTTTCGTGAACACCACGGCGGGGCCCGCGCCATTCCCGAATAAGGAGCTGGTAGCGTATGCGCGCGCGAAGGGCGTGGGTGTGGGGCCTGGGAGCACAGCCACGGTGAAGCTGGCGGTAACGCTGGGGAGCATCGCGCGCACGGATGAGAATGGAAACGCATGGTTATATCCTGGGGACTATATGCTGCTCGTGGATGTGCCGACGGCGATCACGCATAGCTTCCAGCTGACGGGGAACCAGGCGCAAATCACACATTGGCCAGGGAGTTCGTCGTAGCACCTTCGGTATCTGAATCAAGTGTTTGTTTTGCACACCTAAAAATGCAATCTTCCCGCCTTGTTAAGTGTGGGGTTTAATGTTGAGTATTCAACTCACTTTCAGATCATCAGAAGGTCCCTCTTTCAGTTTGGCAATTAGTGTGGCAGAATTGGTAATTTAATCAAACTTTTCCACTAAACCAGAAAGAAAGACATTCAGCCGAAAAGGAAAGGTTGGAGGAAAGTAATACTTTCTATCGAGATGAATATGACGATGAAAGAAGTATTTTTAGCGCTCCTTTCAGTGTCGCCGGAATCAAAAACATTAATCCTTTGTGGAATGTGTGACCTTTGTCTTTTGGTGTGTCACACATTCCGCAAAGGATTAAAGTCTTTCATTGCAGCAAAACTGAAAGGAGTGCTAAAAATAGTCCTTTAATCGTCGCATTCATCTCAGTTGGAAGGCTAACATTCCTCCAACTTTTCTCTTTTGACAGAATTTCTTTGTTTCCAGTTGATCGGAAAGGTGTGATTAAATTACCACATTCTGCCACACTAATTGTCAAACTGAAAGAGGGACTTTCCAACGATCTGAAAGTGACACCAGGGGCAAGGCCCGGGGCTGTCAAAAATGGACAGCCGGAAGGCCTGTACACTAGGCTGTACTCCCCGAAGCACCCAGGAAGCATTCAGGCAGTTGCATGCGCAACCCATGCACAACACATGAGGCCGGCAGTCAACGGCCCGGGGCATGCCGGCACCAAGGTTTCTCACGGGCACTCGCCCTGGATCCCGGCCTGCCGAGGTATGGTATACTTTGGTTCTGTTGGAACCATATTTGGTTTGAAGCTGCCATGGTGCCTGCATGTGTGCTTCCAGGCATACAGCCAGGTGTACAGCCAGCAGCCAGGCCTTCTGGCTGTTCAGTTTTGACAGCCCCGGGCCTTGCCCCCGGTGTGAGTTGAATAGTCAACATTAAACCCCACACTTAACAAGGTGGGAAGATTGCCGTTTTAGGTGTGCAGCCATGTCCTCTGTACACAAGACAACTTATATGTCTCCGATAACCTGATTGGCTGCTCAACGGTCAGCTGCTGATGCCAAGTTGATGCAGGTGAAATTCAAACCGGCCGACCAATCAATTTTGCATGTGACTGCGTCCAGCCTGGCGCGTCTTTCCTCTTACTGTCATGGCGCAGCTGCTTCCACTGCGCCGTTCTTCCAAAGCCTGTGTCTCAAGCTCAATCTGAGTTCACCCTCAAGGCAAGTAATGCAAGAGTTCTCATGGATGGCTGTTTATGGTTGATTTAGCCAATGACGATGCGCGACTTCTGTCATCAAGATGCATCGTCGAAATCTGGCATCCAGGATTTTCTCACTGACCTTGATTTCACAGGACTTCAGATGTTTCTCATCCTGTGCAGCTCAGTTGGCGCTCATTGGGCCAGAAACGACACTGAGAGAGGGAAACCCTGGAAAATAACAAGCCAGTGGTAAGAATGCAATTAGCGATGCAGATTACGGCTCACAGATTTCAAGCCCTCAGCATCAACAAATTCACGTCACTCTGAAGCTCAGCAGGCTGGACAACAGCAAGAACTTGCGGAGACGATCCAATCTCAGTTATCGACACCAGATGATCATCAAAGTCGTCGATCCAAGGCTCAAACATTCCGTGGGTGAATAGAAGATGCAGAACGGCGGCTGGATATTGCTCCAGATTGTGGTGTGTGAATGCTGCCAACATCTGAGACAGCTGCTGAATGCAATACTTGCACACAGATTTGACTCAGGCTCTCAGCAAAATCGTCGACCACAACTTCATCGACAATTGGTCCAGACATCACAAAGAGAGTTATCGAGATAGGATGTCGCGGCACTTTCGTCATTGACGTGGTGATCTTGAACCTAATTCAAAGCTAACATTGTACTCTGAACCGAATACATTTTCACACCGCCTACAGGTGCAGGATGAGGTCTGATACGAAATCAGCATGCAGTGTAACTCTGTTGTGATCCCTCCACAGGTGCCGTTTAATTTGATTATAATATCTCTGCCTACATGATATGCATTGTGCGACAAGGACATAGATTTTCAGTCGACACTGCCTACAGGTGCGGGCTGATGCACAGACCACAATGGGTTTCAATTCTTTGTTAGACACAAGGATGCGAGGACCCAACCAATAGGTTGGTGACGAGCGTCTCAAAGATTTCGAACAAAATCACATAGTTGCTCAGTCAATCTGATTTGTATTACCATAGCAGAGCACGGGTTCCTGCTAGTCTATTATACAAAAGACAGGTGTCACGTGCAACTGATGCCAGCCAATCAGAAGACATCTTTGTCTCCGAGACAAACATCAGACAAACATACCCCTATGTTATGAACTGACCTGCGGCCCATGTGTTCGCTCTCTGCAACCTCAACAGAGAACTACACCGACCTCCTTCAATACCAGCTTCCCTGCTTCTGCACTCTGTACTTTTACCACTGGCAGAGCAATCACTGCCTACTATATGAGCTCAGATTTCCGACATCCTCTAAGCACTTTTTGTGAGCCTTTGACACTGCCTATGGGTGCGGGCTGATTTTGAACTCTTATAATCCTTATATTCACAACACATTGTGGCTGAGAGGCCCTGAAACTGCCTATGCGTGCGGGCTGAGTCTGCACTCTTGAATTCTTACTTTTTTCAGCCAACTTTTGTCTCTGAGAGTGAGGGTGCGGGCTGGCTCTGAAATCTTAAATTCTTACCTTCTCAACTGATCCATCAGTCTGAGCGCAATTGAAACTACCTATGGGTGGGGCTGATTCCAAACTCTTAGATTCTTCCCTTCTCAAATGATTATTCTATCTGAGTGCCGCTGAAACGACCTACGGTGCGGGCTGATTCCGAACTCTTAAATTCTTACCTTCTCAACTGATTATTCTGTCTGAGTGCCATTGAAACCACCTACAGGTGCGGGTTGATTCCAAACTCTTAGATTCTTCCCTTCTCAAATGATTATTCTGTCTGAACACTGTTGAAACGACCTACGGGTGCGGGCTGATTCCAAACTCTTGAACTCTTACCTTCTCAACTGATTATTGATGGGGGCAGGCTGATCATGACATCCTTGCCTCCATTTCCTGCCTGCAATTTTACTTCATTATTTTATGTGTGATTGATTTGTGGCTGTTGATTCAATTACCCTTGCAGAGCATGGGTTCACTGCTATGAAAACCGTTTAAAACCGTTTTAAACAGTTTTCAAACGGTATTTTCAGGGGGTAAGTTTCGGGGACATTCTGAAGAGATTCTCCAGTTGGAATTGACATATTTTTGCCTCCCATTGATGCAGATGCATTTATATCATGTTTCCTATGTATTTTGGACAAACCCGAACCAGAAAGACTGGTGTCGGAAAACAAGAAGAAGAAATGTCCGAGTTCGGCGGGACGCGGGAACTGCCGGAAGTGATCAGTCACGTGCCGTTCCATCCAAATAGGGATTAGGAGCTGTTGACAGGAACCATACGTCTGTCAGGCCTTCAGGCCTTATCTATTCTCATTCAGGATCCTTGGAATATGCCCAAGCTAGCCATTTGGGACCATGAGAACTATAAGTGTGCATGCTGGCACTCATCCCAGGTGAGTGATTATTTTGAAACCATTTATACGTTTTAAAACTGTTTATAAACAGTTTCCCAGATCTGACAAACTAAACGGAAATAAAAACGGGTCTTGCCGTTTGAAAATGTTTGCAAACAGAAAGGGTTGGAGCCTTAGTTCTGGCACTCGGCATTTGATGTGGAGATGCTGCATTCTCCACTTCAACCAACTATTGAATAATTTGAACATATCTGCCTCGGAAATTCCAAAGTAAGTCCGACCAGAACTCCGAATGGAACTCTGAGTTGCACGGATATAACAGTAGTGCCGCATACAGGAAGTAACTTGGGCTGGTCTCTTGTCCTTTTGGGGTTCACGACGGCCGTGTAAGAGGTAGAGCTTGTCTGAAGAGTCTATTTCACCTTGTAACCATTCCAGCATAAGCTTCTGCACCAATTTAGCATAGTCCTCGATGTCTTCGATAGAAGTAGACCTCATGAGAACTAGCATTGGGCAATGGAATGGCATGCTCGAGGCAGCCTTGATGAAATCTTTGGCCCACAATTTTTTCCCTTTGCCAGAAAGTTCAATAGAACTATTGAGAGCAGTGCGGGCATAAGTATTGTCGTTCAGACCAAGAAAGTACACTAAATGGCTGAGATCAAGCAGTAGGTGTATGACTCAGAGAGGCATTATCCCAGTTTCTGTGAACAAAGGTGCGATCATGGAGCGGCAGTGGAGATTGAGCATTTGCCATAAAAAGATAACTTGAACTTTAATTAATTGCTTGATGTACACATGTTCACTATCCGGCGAAATTTCGCATCCGTGGATTAAGTGGCAGTCAATGCGCGCCATGTATAGCTGTTTTAGTTCCTTTGGCATTAGCCTTCCTGTCATGTCTTCAATTGCCAGAATCCGATGTCCACCATAGTGGGTGGTGCGTGCTTTAGCTTTGTAGTGATCTGCTAAAATATTTTGAGTGTCTGTTCTCAGGTTAACACCCACATATTTTTCCTCCATCTTAACAGTGAGCTGCGTGGTGCTTGGAGCTCGGATCCCTGGCCTTTGCTATGCTCATAGATATTACACAGTAACCATAGGAAGTTTGATTAATCAATTCTGGTCTCAACCGAAAATCCGATTCAAGCACTGATTTGATTAAACAGGAGGTCAAACACCCAGACTCTACAAAACGAGACCGCTGCAGGGCTCGAACCCACACGGAGGAAGTGAAAAATTGTGCACAGTAAGGGTCATTCCAACTAGGCCAAACAGGCAATGTGGATGCAGCTCTGGAGTCAGCCAGGTGAGTGAGCATGATGATTCTGTTCTCAAGCGGAAAAATCACTCAGTCCAATCCATCACTAATACATTTGGACTCAACGTAAGTATTTTACCACTTCGAGATGTTCATCTCTTCTATATTTGTTTTGGGAGGCAGAAAGTACAGTCCAATTTGTCACACTCAAAAGACAAGTGGTATTAAATAGTGGCCATTTCAAAGTAAGCGGGGCCAAATGTTTGCAATTATTTATAGAAGTCGGAGCTCTTGAACGCAACCTGTTGATGAGCTTTGCTCAGTTCTGAGCGCGGAAGCATCCGATCGGAAGTACTAAAAATAGAAGCTCTGCATCTCTGGCGCGACTTTCGACATTTTCGCATTCTGCATGACTTCCACAACTCCCAAGGCTCCGCAAATATGATATTCGGATTCCGCATGGCTCATTGCATGGGATACATCGACTCCACGTCCATTCCACACCTGTTATTGGACTTTCCGCAACTTTTCCGATGGTTTTCAACATTTTCCGCGACTTTTTCGGTATTCCACGGCTCCTACTGGCTCCATTTCGATTCAGAAAATTCTACAAACTAGATATTCGAGATCTCCAACACTGCTTCTATCAATTCCGACCAGTCCGCAGGTCTCTCCGGTTTTTCTACCTTTTCCGCAGGACGTTTACTTATTCTTTCCTAAACGGGCCATCTCCGCGAATGCTACAGTGCTGCATGGTACTCATACCCAGTTACCGTTGTCTCAGCTCTTGGCATGACTATAAAAGCCACAAGTATTCTACATTGTAAAGTAGGAGATTTGTACCCCACCTATCCTCTCAATCATATGCCCTTTCTTCCACTAGCTTTTTGACTTACCCCTGCAGGCTATTACCTGCTATTGCACTCGCTCCACTCCACGGACTATTATCCATGCACGTTCCGCATCGTTCTCGCTTTTCCAGGCTATTACCTGGGCCACATTTGCTCACTGGTTCGTTTATAGGTCCTCTGTCACTGTTGTCCCGCTCTGCAGACTATTAGCTGTGCACATTCTGCATTACCTCTTGCCTCTGCATTTAGTCCCGGTCCCTCGTCGCCCACCATCTCGCACTAGTTATCACTGGTGCCACGTTCATCTCAACCAGGAGTTGAGTCTTTGGTTCATCTTAGACCACCTCGCACACCCGCATCTACTGTTTCTCCACTCGGAGTAGAGTTTTTGTTTTAGCTCGCCCTCTTAATGGCAAATCAGGTGTATCACTGTGATTAAACACAGGGCAGCTTGGATTAACCTGACTCTAGATCTGCTAACTCAAACTGAAATCTGTTCAACCAAATGCATGGTCCCACCAGACTTATTTATAACGAGATCAACATATGTTCGGAGCAAATGGGGGGAAAATGGACTTCGAGCATTCATTTGTATTTGATAAAAGGAAGGATATACGGGTGTCTGTCAAATTCATTAACTGCAACCTGGAGAATATCGACCATGGTGACTCCCGCAAGTTGAACTTGGAAAGAAAAGTTACTCCAAGACTGGCAAATGTATTTGATGAATTGGCGAACTTCCCAGTGTACGTGTGACGCAGAGGTTAATGTTGCTGCCCCCTCGCAGATTTTGACAATCACAAGGTCTCGAGTTTGACTCTCGGAATGGGATGTTTTTGTTGTCTGCAATGAACACTGTTCACCCTGTTTAAACACACCCTGTTTAAACACAGGTCAAACACATCCAATGATCATTGATTGATCTCGAGCCTCGAGCCCTCGCACGGCCGCACTACCACACGCAGGCCTATGGCCTGTTTAAACAAATCATTGCTTGAACTGCATTTCGGTTGAGACCGCAATTGATTGATCAAACTTCATATAGATTCTTTACTACGGTTGTTGGCCAAGCCCAGCCTCCCTGCGCTCAAAAATACTTGGAGTTGGGATCCCTGGCCTTCGTTACACTCATAGATACTACGGTTGTTAGCTGGGCCCAGCCTCGCTGCCCTCGAAAATACTTGAAGTTGGGATCCCTGGCCTTCGCTACGCTCATAGATACTACGGTTGTGGCTGGGACTGAGTTCCCGATGGGCCCTAAATAAACCTAAATAAAGTTAAGTGACGCTTAGGTTAGTATTGACCTTCGAGTGCATGAAATTGAGGAACAACCTTCTTTAACGCGGGCAGCACGTTAAAGAATGTCAAAACAAGGCCCAAACTAAACCTATTCCCGAGTTCCCCCCAAAATTCCCGGGTTCCGTCGGATTCAGGCCCGAATCGCGCGTTTTTGAGGGGAAAGTGGGGGTCGAGCCCAAACGTCCCTGTTCGGGTCGCTTATTTAAGGCGATCCGCGGCTTAAAGAATGGAACTCGGGCCCGGGTTCCAGGATCAGATACATAGGGGTACAAGCAATTCGGATGTAATGAAGTGATTGGTCTGGCGCTGCAGACCCTAAGCAAGCCGATTAACAGCACGACCCTGGGGAGCGAAAAATCGGAATTTGCGGTTCTGACGCTCGACGGGGTCTCCAAGCAGCCAAAAGCAAAGATGTACAGACAAGCAGAGATCGATGCGCTGTTGAAGGAGGGGCTTGCAAAGAAGGATGAGAACACAGAGATAAAGACTGCCTGACGAGGTCCATGGATTGCACCACAGTTCTCTTTGAGATTCCAGAACTCTGTGTCACGAGGCATCATAATCCGAATACAGTTAGTTAAAAATGCTTCGAACTCATTGCTCCAACTTAACAACTTTCACACGGTTGAAAACTTGACAAGAGGGGTGCAGCTGAATTAATTCAGTTCCACAGAGTATGAGAGGCAGAGAACACTGTAAAAGCACCGCAGCCAGAGCATGCAATTGTTTACTCTGATGCACAGGCATCGAAAATCAGTCAAAACTCTTAGCTGTCAAAATGATCAGCGTCAAATGGCCAAGTGAGAATACTGAATCACATTTGAAATGAGTGCATTGACAACTACTTTGAAATAAATTATATTGGCACATCGCAGTTGACCGAGCATTTCTTCAAACCAAGTCAGCCTGATTGCCGAAGCCAAACTCGAGAAAACATTGCCACGTCTCACCTTCAGTCGTCCATGCCTTGCGCAGGGAAGGATGGCCGCGGCTGCTCATGCCAAGCCTTCCAACCCAAGGACAGTACAGACGACCCGGCTTCAAAGTGTAAGCTCTGCAAACATCGAAAAAAAAAACACCATACCGCACCTACCCAAGTTTCTGCCGTCCTTGCTCAGTATGACCTAGCCCGTCTCCAGAGTAAGAAGGTTTCGGAGGAGGAGGCTTGTCGTGAGAGCAATGAAGGCTTCCGCAGAGGCAAAAGCGAAGATGTCGATACCAAAAGGGTACAGTCACGTCGAAATCGGGCCCAAGCAAAGTATGTGAGGTCGTTCACATTTATGAGTTTCTGACTGCTCCTTGAGGTGCCGGCCAAAGCTAATAGCCCAGAAGAGACGATGGTTAAAGTCGGAAGCATCCAGGTGATCAATGCTGGACTTGATGTGCGTCGCTGTCTCGGTTAATGGGGCGTGAGCTGATGTTCCTTCTCTAGCCTGACGGTAAACCGTTGAACAACAAGTGTCCATCTGCCCAGGAGGTCGAGGAACTGTACGACCGCGGCCTCGCTGTCTTCAAGGACCCCGGCGGTAAAGATCTTCAGTTTGCTCTGAATTGGGGTACACCGAAGTGGACGAGTGGATGCGTGCGATGACGAAGCCCAGGCTGGGATTTGGAGTCTCTGATCTCATGGCCGCTCGCGATGGTATCCCCGATGGTGAATCGGATTCACACTGGCTTCTGGCGGCAAAACATTATGGGAAGATCTTCTTGAAGCGAGGACCTATCAATGGTGAGCTCCTCGATACAGCGAAAAACTCCACGACTCACCAGAAACATAAATTCAAATTAATTACGACCGGCGCTTATCTTGTTCTGGGATCGTATTAGTCACTTGTCGCAAGGATTGGGAGGCAGCTGTTGCTAGAGTCACTGTTGGGGAAAAGCTCACTTCGGAGTCGGAAGCAGAGGAGAAGTCGAAAGCACGCGCCGGCAAAAACAAAAGTAAAGCCCGTGCTAAATCCCGCACCCCTCCACGTGCACGTTCTGTATCTTCGCCGGAGGCCGAGTCTTCTGATTCTGATGTCCTTGTGGTCGGTAGCGACGCTGAAGCCGACGCCGTGCCTGATGGCCCACCGCGCCGTAGCTCTTGTCTCAAGTCCGGATCGGTCACCGTGAAAACCAAGCCGCTCGATGTCACTCTCGACGTCGCACCCCGCAGCCCTAGCTCGCACTCTGGTCATTCCAGGCCACAGTTCGCTTCAGGCATGGATTCAGATATCGAAGAGCTTGCGCCACCAAATGATGCAGGTGAGTTTTAAAGATTCGTTTGAACTCAATTCCCGGTTTAATTCGTTCCAGCATCTCGCAAGCGCTGCATCTCACCGTCTTTCGATTTAGAGGATTCGGTAGATACTCGTAAGAGGGCTAGATCCGCGTCCTATGGCTCCACGTACAGTGAGCCGTTTCGATTGTTGATTATGTTGAATTCAATTGACATTATCGTAGGCTGACGGCCAGAGCAGGAAAGCGACAGTGACCGTTCACCTTACATCCAATTCCATTGTCTTTTGTGTTCGACCCAGCTCAAAACAGCGGTCAGGGCTCGTCCGCTGCCCCAACCATGGCCACTACCATTCCATCTGTCGGCGCATCCGTGTCTTCTTCCAATGGTGCACCATCCACTTCTATTTCCGTTGCCTCCAGCAACTCCTTGGCTGCTGCCAGCCCTTCGGCTGCGGGCACCGCGTTGACCAAGCCCTCTGAGACAATTCCCAAGAAGTTCAACGCCTCTGTTCGCAAGGGCCTTCAAGTCCCGCAGTCCGTGTCCAACATTTGGCGCCAATTCTAACTAGTCCCGTTGCACTCCTTACCTACAAACACTTGTTAACCTACCTCTCCTACCCCATTCCCACTCGTTCAAAGCCTACAACGTTCCATTTAGACTCACATCCATTAACAATTCACTTACTTTTGATTATACCTGCTCATTTCGGACTGAACAGCGTAGTCGCTCCTTCCATACTTAGTTATGCTCACTCTAATGGTTACTCTCGATTTCCGAATGAGTACTTGAGCATGTCACCATTTATTGCGCCGGGATATTGACCAAAAAAATTTGCACAGGAGTCAATTTTTTTTTTGGGCGGGGGTCAAAGTCTTTTTTGGCGAGTCGCTGACTCGCGCGCAAAAAAAAAAAATCACCTATTTTTATTACGCGGAGCCCGAAATCACCGAAATGTTTTGGGCGGGAATAAATGTGCACTTAGACCAGGAGCCCTGATTATACCTCGGTAGGTCGGATACGGAATTCGGGTAAAAATTTGGATTTTCCACTTGAGGTCGGAGGAACAGTTCCGATAAATTGCATGTGTGAACTTGATGACTCAGACCCAAAGTTCGGATAGTCCTGAGGTCTTGACAGAGGTCAATCAAAGTTCGGATAAGGCTATGCTCGCGCCCAAAATAGACTTCAGGCTCAATGTCGTCATAAAGAATTTCAGGCTGTCTCTCTGAAACGTGCATCGGTACTGGCATGGTACAATGTGATGAACATTTTTTTGTCTCCTTTCCTCTGTACACGGAAAAGTGAACGCGTTACGCGTCTTCTTGCATGTTGACAGACGTCATACCCGTCGAAGCCAAGAAAAACAATCTGCTACCCCCTTTTTGGTGGTGAAATCTTTTCGGGACCATCATTGGACCATCTTCAAGTTGGCCCGCATTCACAGATTTTTGGTATGGGGATACAAGCGCTTGGGAAGGCTTTTTGCAGGCTTGAACCGGGTGCGATGGAAGGAAAAAGTCAATGTCAACATCATTGACATTGAGGAGGACGAAGAGTTGGACGAGCTTAGCATGGCAGGGATTTTTTTCGTGATTTCTAGGACATTTAAACCATTTTTTCCAGAAATTTGAGGTCGGATCCAAAGTTCGGATAAATTCTGAACTGAAGTCTCACCAGAGGCAGAATTCGGGTGAAATTTTGGGGTCGGTCCCGAAGAAAAGTTCGGGCAAAAGTTTTTTGAGGGCCGAAATCGGTATCCGACCTCCAAAGGGTCAATCAGGGCTCCTCTTAGACCGCCATATAAAGACAGAATATAACGGAGCAGTGAGCACATCAAAATTTGTCTTTGTCGGGTAGAAAGTGAATTTGGCTCCGCGGAGAATTGTTAATCGGTCCACAGACCGATTTGCCATCACCCTCGGAATGGCGGGGTTCCCAGGGCCAGTGTTGTCATTGACCGGGTCTGACCGGGTCAGTCAACGGGGTCAAGTCAATGTCAATGTTTTTGACCCTTTTTGACTGACCCGTCAACAATCTCCAGCAATGCCCGAGCGTCAGTCGATCAGGTTGAAAGCACCGCCACTTCGTTCGGTCCGACTTTGGTCCGACTGGGTCAATACGTGGAAGGGCCGTAGGAACTTATTGATGTGACCCGTCAATGACCCGTCACTGACTGGTCGATTGCATTGACAGGTCAACGTCATTGACTTTCATTGAGGTTTTTTGACTGACCCTGCCCAGGGCGGTGCCCATCCCCACTTGAAGGAACGGGAAGATCGGCTCGGCCGGGCCGGCGTATTTGCTGATGCGTGCATAGGCGTCAATGTACCGCCACCAGCGCTTGCCGCTTTCCATCATGCACGGTTTGCCACTTGGGTTCCCAGACAAACGAGGTAGCGCAAAGGCGTTTTAAATCCGTTTCACTTGGGTTGTCCTCCCAGATTACTGACCATTCCCCCGGGACGACTCGCCGAGGAGATCCTACGGCCCGGTAACCGGATGTACCAGCGTGCGGGCTTCCTTCGACATAAATTCAACAATCCCATTGCGGCATCTTCACCCACTCGCATTATATCCCCCCGGTTTGGTTCTTCCTTTCTCGAAGTTGTCCGGTGCGTAGTGGGTACCGAAAGAGCTCCTCTGATTCGTTGCCCTGTTGAGGCTACGCTGGAGTAGCGAGCGGAGCCATCCGATGTGGAATTGTACTCGAGCGAGTATTCATCCTTCGTATGTTTTTTTTCCGCGAGAGAGATCAAATTGGCCCTGACTTATGTCTAGAGAAACACTACGATGTGAACACTTGGTCAGCAGGCAACCCGTGTACAAGCGGACAATAATTGTCATGTCCGGGCCGTACGCAGGTCATACGCGAAGTCGAAGAAGTTGTTTAGTCAGTTCATTACCGTATGTCATCTCTCTATTCGACAGTACTGGATTAAAGGAAATAATTCTAGAATACAATGGCGTCTATTCACTCAAGCCCCGTTTTTGACGACAATGTCTCTGTTATGTAGTGACCTCAACACTCGACACCAGGTCATTCGGCAAAATCTATCTGGTCTCGACTTCTTCCATCGTCTCGTGCTCCACCATTGGCCCCGGCGATCGCATGTATATCTCATAATGTGTCATGCCACCACAGCTATAAATTCGTAGGCATCCCGTTTACCGTCACATCAACGCCGTTGTCCTTCAAGGTCGACGACGAGATGCGCCTCCTCCTCCATCTCACGCTGGGGATCGGCATCGTAGCGTGGCAGATCCTCTTCGCTTGCGCAGTGGCACAGGCCATTAGGCCGATATCTGGGGTGAGGCAGTTAAGGGCCCGACAGGAAAGCTTGGGGACCACGGACGTCCAGTGGGATAACACGTCCTTCATTGTGAAGGGGCAGAGAGTGTATGGATGGAGTGCGGAGTTCCATTTTTGGAGGTTGCCTGTAAGTGTCTATGTCTTCTCCAGTTGTGGCCTCGATTACTGGAGGGCTAATGCTCCACGCAGGTACCCGATTTATGGCGTGACATCCTCCAGGTACGACATCAATAGAGACTCAACTCAACTCAACTGAGTCCTCCAGAAACTGAAAATGGCGGGC
Source organism: Mycena sp. CBHHK59/15 (assembly GCA_029204085.1). Lineage (NCBI taxonomy): Eukaryota > Fungi > Basidiomycota > Agaricomycetes > Agaricales > Mycenaceae > Mycena > Mycena sp. CBHHK59/15. Next base: position 32,459 of record JARGXW010000603.1, read on the forward strand.
TTCAACGGGGTTCGTTTACCCTTCTTCATGAATGATTGTGTCGATTCCATGACTGATTCGACTCGGCAGGTATCGTGCTACGTCCACTGGGGAGCTACCAACCCGAGCCCAGGCCTAGTCGAATGGGAGGGCTACAGAAACTTTGAATTGTTCATCCAGATGGCGCAGGAGGTGGGACTTTGGGTCACTGCTCGGCACGGGCCATATATCAATGGTACGGCTTCCCTAAACCTTACCGCTATACTCAGTCAGTGGTATGCTCACGTACCGTGTCAAGGCGAAACATCCGCAGGCGGGATCCCCGGCCGAGTGACGAACATCGCCGGCTTCCTGCGCTCGAACGACACGGATTACTATGAGTCGTACCAGGACTATTATCGCAGTGCTACCGATATCATACGGAGGTACCAGGTGACCGAGGGAGGACCGATTATTCTCGTTCAGGTGTGTGATTATTTTCCCCGAGCTCATCTTCCCGGTACAAACTTCACTGTGCATGAGCGCGAGAGAAGGGCTGCTGTATTGACGTGGGACTGGGCAGGTCGAGAACGAATACACAAACAACACCAACTTCGCCACGCCCAACCCAGTGACGAAGAACCAGTACATGCAAGCACTCGAGGATATCCTCAACGAGCTGGGTATTGTTTTGCCTCTCAGTAAGTGTTCCGCTTTCGCTTTCCATATTTCCTTTTCTTTTGTTCTGCAGCTAACGTCCGCTATAGTCAGCAATGACTCCTACCAGGGCCAAAACTTCGCCACCGGCATCGGGAACACCACCATCGGCGACGTCGAGGTTTACGGCCTGGACTCTTATCCTCAGGTGTGTAGCCACCGGGCCATAACGTAATGACAAAATATTTCATCTCCATCTTATTGATTTCCGTTTTGGATACGACAAGCAAGCTAACCAATTGATTTACAGGGTTCTTGCGCGACCCCTCGCCTGTGGAGTGACTTCCCTATCGACAACTGGAACTACCATCTCGCCACGAACCCCAGACAGCCATGGATCAACCCCGAGTTTCAAGGAGGGAGCTTCGTGAGTCTTTTGGTTTCTCTTGGACGATGGGGTTGATGTTTCTGAAGCTTGGGTGGGGCCCGAACTCTCCCGTAAGCTCCTCTCCCTAGAAAGAAGGAGCACTGATGCGAATGGGATGCGCACGACAGCAATACACGGACTGCAACACCCTCACCGGTTCCGACTTCGAGCAGGTCTATTATTTGAACCAGATGGCGACGGGGGTGAAGTTCAATAATATCTATGTGCGTCCATCGCTTCCAGGGTCAAATACAAAACCTTTGCTCATTTCAATTTGTGTGCACAGATGACATACGGAGGGACGAACTGGGGCTTCGTAAGTCCCTTTCCTCCCGCTCTAGCTTTCTTTACCTGATAAATTGTTTTGATAGTTCGCCTTCCCTGGAGTATATACTTCGTGTAAGGCATCCTGTTCTTTCTCCCCACCTTCACTCCTCCCTCGCTTCCTCTCTAACTTTATTTTTGGGACCATTCGGCGGCTAACATCCCCATCCTAAAGACGATTACGGCGCCTCCATCGCCGAAGACCGCTCCCTCACACCCAAATGGAACGAACTCAAGAACATTGGGACCTTCATCCGGAGCGTCGAGCACGACCTCGCGAGAAATACTATTATAGGTAACTGCCTTTTTCTCGATCTATTATTCCTTCGACATCACTCGTACCGACCCAGTAAGCTAATACTATAAACAATAGACAACAGCTCAGCGGCGTACACGGATAATCCGGGTGTGTTCGTCACGGAGCTGCGGAACTTGGAAGACTCGGCAGAGGGAGTGAAGCCCGCGTTTTATGTGGTGAGGCAGACTAGGACGAGTTCGAAGTGGGTATTTGTGCTTCTTCTTGTCCTTCTGGTTTTTTTATCATGGCACTGACTGGACAATTCTTAGTGCCACAGTGGGATCGAAAGTCAGAATCTCCACCTCCGCAGGCAACTTCACCGTCCCACAAACAGCGAACATCGAGATCGAACTCGAGGGAAGACAGTCCCGCACCATAATATCAGACCACCACTTTGGAAATCTGCACTCTGGCAGCAATATTTTGTACAGCACCGCTAGTCTCTTCTACTCCGGCGCCATAGGCAGCAGAGATGTTCTCGTCTTGCACGGACCGGCCTCCCAGTCTTTCGAGGTCGTGTTGAACCTGAAGGGGTTCAAGGGTTCGTCTCCCTTTTCGTTCTTGGAGGGTGGGAAAATGGATATCAACACCCGAACGTCGTTCCACGTGGGGGAGAACTACACCTCCTTCACCTTTTCTCCCGCACAGAACCAGATGGCTGTGTCGATTTCGGACTCCAGTGTGCTCGTCTTGGGAGACACAAGTTCTATGGACAAAATGTTCGCACCCATCATTCCCGGCGCGGACGGCTCGACGTTCTTCCTCGTCTCTACGAATCAGACCGTGCTCGTGCAGGGCCCTGCTCTCCTTCGGAACGCAAGCATCGCTAGGAATCAGGTGACCATTGATCTGTGGGGAGACACGAGCGGCTCCACCTCTGTCACTGTGTACGCCCCGGAGTCTGTAACGTCCGCATCATGGAACGGGAAGACAATTGCCAACGTGCATAGGACTGCGCCCGGTGTACTGAATTTTGGTGTTGGAGGACCTTCGCCAAAGATCGACGTGCCGGACCTCTGGAGAGCGAAGTGGAAGGTTGCGGATGGGTTGCCGGAGAGTCGTACCCACCTTCGTCACTTCGTTACTTCGCTTAAGAGTGCGAAAGTTCGTGAGTTTGATCGGAAAATGGGAAAGTTCGTCAGATGGAAGAAATTCTGGGAAAGCTCGTCACCTCCACCGCTTTCTGGTGAATGCTCGTCACTTGCCTTGTTTGATCATGTGCTGGGTTGATGGAACAGAGGTGCGGGAATTTTGTTCTTCCTTTACCACCATCTCACCATCGCCGGCGCCGTCAATCGCGTTCCTGAGCTTGCAACAATGCGTCTATAGACTATTCATGGCGCTCGGACAACTTGAACGTAGCGCAGATACTATCGCAGCAGGTCTATCCCACCATGACTGATTCCAACGCGCTAACACATTCTGTTCCAGCCCGATCACCCATTCCAGCGGCGAAGTAAATACAAACACGAAATTTGGCTCTGACGTCGGAGGGTTCGTGTTCGGACGAGCAGGATATGTGGTCGAGAGTGGTGTTCTTGACTGATCAAAAGAACAGCGCCGGCAACAGGAAATTCTTGGATGGCGAGCTCCGTCTACACAATCAAAATCGAGCGGGAGCTGGGGAGCTGGGATCATCAGCATGCGTTCATATTTTGGCTCGCATGAATGTATTGAACAATGTACAGAACGGAGTTGTAAACGGGCTAGTTCAATCTCTCATCCAGTGCGCACCGAACTCATTTTATTGTTTTGCTTCCGACCCATTCTCTCCCCCAGATCCGGGATCTTTGACACCGGGGGCGTCGTTCAGATGGAACCGTTGCTTCAGGGAGGAAATTCTACCGAGCTGGAGCTTTGTTCTTTCTTTATGGTGCTGCCGGCTTCGAACAAAGGTCAGCGTTGATATAAGTGCAGTGGACCATGGGCAAGTGGCAGAATACTTCGAAATTCTCAACGCGCTGTTTCCTGGTGCCATCGGAATAACTACAGCAGTCTCACGTCGCTTAGAGCCTTGATATTTACAGTACATATTTTTGAAATGAATCAAAATTCCGACTTGGACAGGCAGTTCCCAACTCAGGCGAAAGACCGATCGCTGAGATGCCCGAATCGCAACTCAACTCTTATTTCTATGGAAAATAGGAATCATCCTGAGGAGTTGTCGCGCAAAATTTAGTTGCCAAGAACTTCCGATTCTCACCTATTTCAATCATCTTTATTTTACCAACAGTAGCTATCCTGCCCCTTTGGTTTCCTCCGCACCTACACTCTAGTGCCCAGTGATTGTCTCATTCGCACAGTCTAAATCAGTAGCTATCCTTCTGCGCTCTGATGATACATAGATTTTGACTGAGCTGGTATCCCTGGGGCACCGGAGTTTACCGTTCGATCCAATCTTTGATGTGTGCCCTCATTCGACGACGTTACACTTTTGAACACGACTACTCCGGTCGCTTAATCTTTCCTCCCTTCAGGAAAATAAACACGGACTATCACAAGGTTTATAATCACACTTGGGCCCAAACCTTTGAATTAACAACTCTAACTTCGCGATGAAGTCAGCTCAAGCAAGTTAAATACTCTGGCTGTGGGTGCGGAGATCTTTTTCCCCTCTTTCAAACTTGGTTCAATCCACAACTTTGGTCGCATCCACAATTTCTCAGTCTAGGATTCGTTCAAGGATTGTTGAGAGCAAAATAATTATCTTGGGATTATCTGAATCATAGCTCTATGCGCACAACATACATCTATTTTATCACCGACTTTTATATTGATACAGGTTCTTGACTTTTGAGGTCCAAGCGCACCTTAAGTGTGAAGTTATATTCAGATACATCTCGATTTTGATCGCTTGACACAGTTGGGAAACTGACTCCACTGATGTCAGGATTAAAACCCGTAGGTTTCAATTTCCCTCTCTGGAATGACAGTCGACTTTCAAGTCAATTACCATTCCGATTCCGAGTCTCCCTTTCTTCAAGTTCAACATACACAAGTTGAACCTTTGATTAAACAGCAATTTTCTCATACTTGATCATACCCAGCGGTTGGAACGAGGATTATATTTTGCACACTCACATTGAGAACGTAACCTGGTCTTCACCGTGAAGTTACCCTGGGTGGCTTACTATTTACAACCATATTGAACGAGTTAACACGCACGCTCAGTCGCCCTCATGTGATCATGGTCACAGCACGTCCAGTGTTATAATCTTTCAGGGTGCCCACAAGAAGTAAGGAAGTTGGGTAAATTACAGCGTGACTCACGAAATATTGCGGGTTATCATCAATGTCATGAGCTTCTGCAATGCTAAGCGAAGAAACGAAGTGGCGAGGATGGTGCAGACTAATTCATACAGTAGCTAGCTAATCTATACATGTAGCAGTACCGTACTTTCTGCCATGGGTTGAAAGGTACAAGTCAAGTAGTAAATTGTTGAATCATAGGAATGATTCGAAATAAATTGAAGACGAGTCAAGAGGTAGGCAGAATTTCAACTATGAACTCATATCTAAGTCATAAGAACGAAATACCCTTGCCCTGATTATTCTGGAGGACAAGATCGAATATTTGAGACAAGTAGACGGATTTGGCGAGGTGGCGATGAAGGTTCGGACTGGACCGGAACTGCCAAGCGGGCGTTACAACACCGTGCACTATCCACGTGTATGGTGGCGGTCATGTGCTTATCGTCAGTGCGGTCTAAGTTACGAGCTTTCACGGTGTGCAGAAGAAGTGACGAAGTTCTGCTAATCCAGCTGAACTCACGAACTTTCACAGAATGCGATCAAACTCACGAACTTCCGCAACGCTAAGCGAAGTTCGGCAACGCTAAGCGAAGTAACGAAGTGACGAAGATGGCGCGGACTCGTTGCCGGAGATTCAGAACGATTATGACGATTCGAGGTGGGTTGAAGCGGATCGATTGACTAGTACGAATCCGTTTGTCAAGTATTTCGGCGACGTGAGTGGTTCTTTCTCCCATTGAGAAGCTTATCTGAGTTTAAATGTTTCAGAATTACCTGTATGCTTGTGAATACGGATTGTGAGTGTCTGTTTCCGCAAAGATACGCTGGCTGAGTGCGTGCGATGTAGCTGCGAAGGTCCGGTCCTATGGAAAGGACATTTCAACAGCACGGGATTGGAGACTGCCGTGAATTTGAGCATCACTGGAGGCAGAGGTATGGTTTTCCCGTTCTCCGGTAATCTGGTTATGTAATCCGGCATAGGCTTCGCTGGCAGCGTGTGGCTCAACGATGTATTCCTCGGAGCTGCATACGGGAACTCGAGCAACAACGGTGCAGCTGTGAGCTTCTTCCTAGGGTTTGTTGTAAGATGAATCTGAATCTGAGGTCTTGTATAGGCATCGTCGAGACTACTAATGATACTTATGCTTTCCCTGCGGACTCTTTGGCTACTGGGCCGAATGTCATCACTGTTGTTCATGGTACGCTTATCAGCATATGACTTTGTGGGGCAGGTTCCTTATTTATTGGATAGACAATATGGGGATGGAGGAGGCTCGTGCGAATCGTGAGCGTCTCTACTCGTCCTTGAAGACCAGTACTAAGTCTCATTTCAGAGTTCTCGGAGTGGCTGAAGACTCCCCGAGGCATCCAGGGTTAGACTTTACTTCGGGCTCTGTTTCGACGAGGATGTTCTAACCGCCTCCAGGATATTTCCTGCTCAATTCGAATTCTCAACCCACCTGGAAGGTACAGGGAAAGCTGGGCGGCTTCCAAAAGTAAGTCCCTTAAGTTCACATTACCACCACAATCAGCACCCTGAAAAGACTTAGTTTCCCTGATCGCGCCCGTGGTATCATGAACGAAGGAGGCTTCTTCGGCGACAGAGCAGGTTGGCATCTGCCAGGGTTTGACGATTCGGCTTGGAACACCACTAGACTCTCCAAGGGCCTGTCTCGTGCCGGAGTGCGATACTTCAGAACAACGTTCGACCTCGACGTTCCGGGTGGCTACGACGTGAAGATGTCATTCAACTTTCCCCCGTACGGTGAGGGGACTTATAGGGTGTTCCTCTATGTGAATGGGTCAGTCGTTCCATTATTTAAATTTACACGCTCTTAATCGGAAGCAGGTGGAATATGGGACGATATGTTGCGAATCTTGGGCCGCAGAGCCGCTTCCCTGTCCCAGCAGGAATATTGGATTACAAGGGCGCAAAGTGAGACTTGGTAGACATTGCATCAATTCTTTCTGACATCCTTTTCTATAGCACTGTCGTGTTAGCGGTCTGGGCGACTTCTGACGACGGAGCGAGGATCACATCGTTTGAATTTACAGTCGACTCCATCTTTGAAGGAGGGACGGGACAAGTGGCTACGAACAACCCATCTTGGGAAAAGCGAGACTCGTTCTAATTTAGCAATGTGTACCAAAAGATACTGTACGAATACAGTGGTGTCCGTTCTACCGTCCATCGAATGCCCAGCACCAATTGCGTTGACCTTATCATCGAAAATTGTCGCATCTTGGAATGTTAATTTGTTCGAATATTTCCCCGAATATGGTTGTGCGCCGAGCTGAACTCCATTGTTCTGTGGAAACATACACATGCTGTAAATACTTGTACTGAGGCAACCGTCACGGCCACGGAGGGGTCGGTTGCGTTGCCCAAATCGCCCTGGGTCACGGTCACGATGCCCTTGGTTGCCTTGTCCAATGCCGTGACATGGACAAAATAACATTTTTTCCCATAAAAAATTGTTCAAAAAACAGAAAAACTCTGAAAATCTCCCTGCTGCTGATTCTGAAAAGGATCAAGGTTTCAGAAGGGCTTCGAAAAATATTTACAGCCCCAAGTTGAATATCCCTGGTTGCCCAATTTTCAACGATCACGGGTGCCCGGGCGTGCTGCTGTCCAAAGGCTCACAGAGATATTTCCACAAGGTTATCCGAATGCTACAGCCCAGACCTCAGCGGAAAGCTACATTTATAAATCTAGATCGCATCCGCTGTTCGGTCCAAGATGTTTGCGGGTACACACCTTCTGATGACACTATTTGGAGATCAATCCGCTCCGTAACTCTATAATGCATAGCACACAAATTCTTGTGGAAATGCATACATAACACATTTAGGGTCGGTGATTTCTGGTCCCACATTGATACACTTGAGATACATGGGCGATGCCATGCTTGCGGTGTTCCCGAGACCTTGGAACACATTGCCTTGGAATGTGATGCATATGGCCAAAAATTAATCTGGAACCTAACACGCGAACTTTGGTCAAAAAAATATTCCCAATGGCCGACATTGAGCTGGGGTCTGATTTTAGGATGTAACCTCGTAAGGTTTAAATCAGGCAGAGAGGTCATCATCCCACAGAAGGGGAGACTATTTGCTATTCTTGTCTTGGTTGCATAGCATACAATATGGAACCTGCGTGTAAACAGAGTGATTACAAACCCAGACAGGATACTCACTGAATCAGCCATTCATAACCAATGGTTGAAAGTTATCAACGGGGTCTTTCAACGTGACCGCCTATTGACTGACAAAATTCGATTCGGACCGCTCACATTAAAAAAACAAGTGGTGTTAAATACATGGAGTCGCCTACTTATGGACGAAGACTCATTGCCAGATGATTGGACACATGAGGGGGTTTTAGTGGATATATCACCCATAGCTGATAGACATGGGATAGGATAAACTTTCGGGCCAGAGTCCCACACTGGTTGAAAATATGTGCGTAATGGCATTTCCTCCTGGACAAAATTCACCGGCACCAACTGGCTAATACCCAGCAACCCAGCGGATGAGCTTCGAATGCTTCTGCAGACAAAGTCTCATTATCCCAAACACTCCAAAAAAAAAAAAAAAAAAAAAATCGGGTTGCATTGCCCGATTTTTTTGAGGGCATCACGGTGGGTTGGCCGGTTGCCTCAGTTCAAGTTACAGTACACGCATTCCAAAGGTGGAGATGGTGGAGGAGGTGCCCTAAGTTCTGAAAACAGCTGTAACGTTGGAGACAACCGTCCTCACTTGTCTGCACGACCGAGGACTCCACTGTGTTTGTGTGCTCTGTAAACTAGTAGCTAGCATCAATTCTCATTATGGCCCGCAGGATATTCAATGATCCCATGCTATCGCTTGGAGCTGTGCCTATGTTGTGTTCTACGAATCTCCGACACCGCTGAAGCATTGTATCTCAGAGTTGCCTATGATCATGGGATATGCTGAGTCTTACATTTCTCAAGTTATATCTGCGAGTCCAAATGAACTGCATAACTGGTACCGGCAACTCCAACATCCAGAGCGCAGGTCCATCCGGAATGAATGGGAAATGGAATTCAGGCCCCAGCAGAACTCAAGGGACTTCCATTCTGAATAAACACCTAACTCTTCCAGTCAAGACGCATGTGGTAAAGGGCAGAACATCACTGATCATGAATGCTAGGAGAGCTCTTTGCCAATATGCAAGTGCCCAGGAAGTCCGGGGACTTCGAAATGCTACGAGTTTTACATGAGCCCATTGAGAATGGATGCCTATCAAATTCTCATTATTAAGATCGTGTCTTTGAGTAGCTGGCACGATGTAATATGCAAGGATCTGGGATGTTATTGCGGCGACCCCTGATCAGATGATCGAGCGACTGTGCCCAACACTGCCGTTAACCAGGGCAATATCAAACCAGTGTTGACCGAAAATAATTGTCCATAGTTGATCCCCTAGTACTCTCTGGTTGCACAAACCATCTCATGAATGTAGCTTCCCAGCAGCAGTTTTACCTTAGTAGGCTCCATGGGTTCAGCCAATTTGGCAAGGCCTTGATCATACCACGGATCGTGTTGATTTTCAACTCCTCACCTGGAGAGCCACAGCCCCTATTATGCCGACTGCAGGAGTTTATCTAGGTTTCACATGCGCGCACCCAGTGTGGCGTTAACTGCATGTGAATTTCCAGACCATTTTCTTTTACCAATTTCCCCAAATACCTCACTAATCTTGCACAGTCCTTCGGAGTGCTTGACTATTCTTGTGTTTAGTAAATTTGGCCGACGGGTCCCCGGTAGAGAAGTACACTCGGCCCTGGATGCCTTCATTGCTGAGCATGATTACACCTCGGCCAGCAGAATACACACCAGGATGTGTAGTTGGAGAGTGAGTCGTGGACGGGAAAGAGACGTGTAGGCCCATGCTACATTAAATATTCGTACATATATGTACCTCATTGTAACAGGCATCCCGAAAAATACTACATTGGGAGAGAAAGTCTGACGCCGCGCGCAGAATTGTTGGGCCCAGACACTGAACATGATCGTATTCAGGCAGTGTAAGAAGTGCAATTAGTATGCTGACTTGAGCATGCGGTCAGAAACTTCCTTCTAGCATGGTCGGGACGTAATCAGGCGAGCAGTAGTTGTGCAGGCCCGACGGGCCGAGATGTTCAAGGCACTACACTGAAGGCATTGAACGGAAATAGGTACAAGTACGCCTTGGCACTCGGAATAAGCGCTCACCATAATAGCACTAACATAAACCTTGCATCGCCGTTCCTCCCCGAACCTAATGGTCGGCAGAATATCGATAGACAGAATTTCAGTGTCTGGTGTGGCAGGACCTAATACTGTCTGGTGGATGGGGTTGAGGCAGGACTTTCTGTAATCAATCGATTCCGGGTGCACCTAAGGATGACATGCAAACTCGAAGTCCACTGAGACTCCATGAATAGCATTCAGCATAATGATGCTCAAAATAAACGGACCGATGATGAGCTCTGCTCAGTTCCGAGCACGGAAGCATCCGATCGGAAAGTTAAACGGACGTCCAATCGGAAAGCTCATCGGAAATTTGATCGGAAGTACTAAAAATAGAAGCTCCGCATCACTGGCGTGACTTTCGACATTTTCGCATTCTGCACGACTTCTACAACTCCCAAGGCTCCGCAAATACGATATTCGGATTCCGCATGGCTTATTACATGGGATACATCGACTCCGCATCCATTCCACGGCTGTTATTGGACTTTCTGCGACTTTTCTGATGGTTTTCACCACTTTCCGCCACCTTTTCACTCCTACTGGCTCCATTTCGATTCAGAAAATTCTACAAAATAGATATTCGAGATCTCCAACACTGTTTCCATCGACTCCGACCAGCTGTTCCTTTCCATTAGCCTATTTCAACCAGTTATGCACCCTACAGTGAAAGAAAAATACCTCGCGCCCTCAAAGACATTGTGGCCTCAATTTACGGTTGCCCATGAGCCCTGTAAGCTCATACGGGGTGAATGTGACTTGACCTCATTACGATAATCTTCATCCCTGATGTGTATGCCAACCGAAAAAATCCATTTTGCCGATGCAGTGCACTTTGAATCCATGTCCAGAGTGCCCGTGAAGTGTCCTGTGTGCTCCAAATCAGCCCTTGGGAAGTTGTGGAAGTTACACCGGCGACTTTTTTCAGCTGTACAGATTCAGAACCTGGGACTCGGCCTCGCCGTAATCCCAAGATCGATGCTGGATTTGGAGGTTCACCCGGTGGAAGCTGCACAAAATGATGAATCTTACCCGAGCTGTCGCCAAGTAAATCTCCGGCACTCGAACTAGTGGAAGGAGGTCGAGCCGCCACCGGCCCAAAGCTATCAAAGCCGTGGCTATTTTATTAGAGGTCAAAAGTATGCGGGGCAGATTCAAACAACTGCTGCACCTGGAAACACTTGGCGCGGCAGCTAGAATACCCGAATGAAAATTTTCATATTTGTCTTCATCTTGGGAGCCAAACACCGGCCCGATCTCGGCTCTCCAAAAAGAGAGAGGAAAAAAAAAATATTGTCACTTATGGGATTGGAGTGATTTAACATCCATTTTCAGGACCTTTCCGAGTCCTCTACCCTGGCAGATGAATATGTAGAAATCAACGGTTTGCATTTTCCAATCACTTTTTGTTCGGAAAATGCAAACCGTCGCTCCACAGCCGCCCCCTATGATGCGGCCTCATTGCGGGACAAGCTCGGAACAAATTCACACCATTGTGTGACCGTGCTGCCATTTCTGGAACTATGGTTCGGAAAAACTGATCAACACCAGAGCAGATGACCACTCACCCACAGAGCAGATGCCTGATATCAAATGAGATCTAGATTATTGTCTGAGTGATAAAAGCATTGGTGTGCGGCATCACAGAGCTCTCAGCTTCCTCATGACCCTCAAGATCTCGGCCATTTGTGTCTGCTCTAGCTGCATAAAGCATACAGTTGAGATCGATGGAACCTTGCAGCCTGGAAAGAAGTGTCATCCCCAGACCCGAAAACGACATATGTTTGGGGCAGGAGCTCCTCCAAAAAGGCAAAAAGAGCGGCTTCCTCTAACGAGGATACATCATCGGATGAGGAGCCCCAAGGTAGGTGTGGGATCTAGGAGGCTTCTTTATTGCTCAACGAGAACAGGACCAGCTGCTGAAATGTCTGAGCGGGGGAACCAAGACAAACAAGATACCACACTTGCTCCCGTCTTCGACCTCTGCTGTCTACTCGTCATCTGGCTTCACACTTCGGCCGGTGCTAGCCGAAATACTGTGAATGTTGTTCTCAAGGCTCTCCAGTTCATCCTTGCAGTTACATTGCAGCTCATTCAGGCTTCTCTAATTTCCCAGGGCATTACTGTGCAGCTGCCCACTATCAAACTTCCTGCAGATATCCGTACTGTCCACAAACTTTATAAATTGGAACCAGAAATTGTTCGGACCACTTGTGTTCTAAACGTGCCCGAAGGTGTGATGCCGATCTACGCCGGAAGCGCCGAACTCCTACAGGAATCAAGGATGTTCCACATACCATGTTCAATACACAGAAATTTGAATCTTGGTTGGAATTCTTCCTCTCCCAGAAGGTAATTGAGGACCACTTGGAGCAGGCTTTCAATAGGGATGGACCCAATCTAGGGGATCCCATTCAGGACCTGCGGGACAGCTGGGCCTGGCATGATCTCGGAGCCTACCTCACCAGCAAATATAACCTGGTCTTTGGGCTCTATATTGACTGGTTCAATCCATATGGGAATAAAATATCTGGTGTGTTGAGTTAAAGTCGTTTTCACTTGTACCTTGCTTACTCTTGGTTTCAGGGAAAAATGTCTCCTATGCTGCTTGAACTTGCCTCCGGAGCTCCGGTATCTACCAGAAAATGTCTTTGTTGTTGGCCTCCTTCCATCTCCTTTCAAACCTGATGCGGTACTTCTAACTCATCTCATGGACCCTATCATCAAAACAATCCTGAAGTATCAGCCACCTGGGAAAAACATTATCACAAACTATCATACTGAGGGGGTTCTAGTACAGACCCGAATTATCCCCCTGATTGCAGATTTACCTGCAGCGCGTGAGGCTGGTGGCTTTCTGTCCCACTCTGCGATACAATACTGCTGGTTTTGTCTTCTCACAAGCGATGAGAATGCCCGTCTTGACCATCTATCATGGCATTACCGCACTGGAAAACAAGTACGCAGAGATGCCGAGGACTGGAAAAAACTGGAGACCTTGAAAGCTCGCAATCAAAATGCAAAGGAGACTGGTGTACGGTTCTCCTCATTGCATCTTCAGTCATTTTGGGACCCCGTGAAATACACTATCCTTGGATTCATGCATAGTTGGCTTGAAGGTGTACTTGAACACCGATTGCGTGTCCTCTGGGGTATAGGCCGAACACTTCAGAAGGCCAAGGTACTGATTTAAGTCCAAGACTATGAGGATCTGGATGAAGAAGATGTTGAGTGGACCGGGTCAGAAGTTAGCAGTTTGTTGAATGATAACTTGGATGACCCCGATGAGCTGGAAAACCTACGTGAATCTCTTGCTTCCTTTGGCCCTGCAACTCCGGTTCTGAGCTCAATTGATTTTGACCGAGAGGAGGACTGGGAAGATGAGGATGAGGACATGGATGATGCCACCGAATACGGTGACACCGCTGTGTATGGCAACTTCACCCTACCAACAGACGCACTTGCCAAAATTCGCACATGTATCAAAGAGATCTCCCTTCCGACGTGGGTGACTCGGTTACCAGAAAATCTTGGAGAGAAGAAACACGGGAAACTGAAGGCCGAACAGTTCCTTACCTTATTTAGTGCAGTCCTACCTCTGGTTCTGCCTGAAACAGCATTGACCGAAGACGAGGCAACAAATCAAGAAATGCTTGATGGTTTTTACCATCTCGTTGCATCAACAAACATTATCTTGTCTTTCGAGACCTCAGATTCAGAGGCGGCAGCCTTTACAGAGCATTATGTCACATATCGGAAACATATTCAAAAGACATATCCAGATTGTCCCGAGCCTCCGAACCTCCACTATGCCATGCACAATGAGCCCATCCTCAAATACTGGGGTCCAATGGCTGGTTTGAATGAGTTCTGAGGTGAAAGAATGAATGGGATGTTACAGAGAATCAAGACAAATCGCCACCTTTGTGAGTTGTTCTTTCAATTTCAAGTTTTCTCACTGTCTCATTTAATGTAATAGATGATATGGACTACACGATGCTACACCAAATGGCACGTTGCTGCCGACTCATGGCCTACCTCCACAATTCGGAATTCACGGATCCACAGTTAAAGGCCTTTGCTGACATTCTAGATGTCAAAGATACCACCAAGCCAAAGAAACCTGAAGAACTCGATGGATTTGCTATAGCCCTCTATCTCTCTAAAGCACCAAAGATGACTCCGAAGGAGTACAAGTCAATCTTGAGCTACCTTAACTCTTCCAATGAAACAAGTCTCAGCTGGCTGAGTTATCCAGACCCAGAGTATCAGGCCATGGTCCTTCCGCCAAATGCAAAACATCTCAAGAACTACCATGAAAATGGGAAGACATACAGCTGCCATTCTTCGCACCATTCCAACAGCTTGGTCCAGTTTTGCAAGCCCAATACCAATGAGGCCCCAATGACAGGAGTCATCAGGGCCATTCTGGAGATACCTCTTCATGGATTCTTGAGGAAATTTATCTTTGTGGCGCCTCATCGACCTATTGATATCCACAACACACCATTTGAACATTGTCCTTGGATGAAGGCAGCTTTGGTCGAGGTTGAACCTTACAAGACTTTGATGGTTGTTGAACCTAAACACATCATTACCCATTTATCCGCATGGATAAGACCCTCGCAGACTTACCCTGGGATCAACAAACGATTTATGGTAGTTTGTTGGGCACTCGGCAGAGGCCGTAAATAAATTTATGTACTTTATGTTTTCATCGAACAATCATTTTCAATGTGATGGTGTTTCCCCGAGTCGGCAGATGGCGGAGATCAAGCCCGAGATCATACGCTGTCAAACCAAATTGACGATGCCGAGACATTCCATGTATAGGTACATGACGACATTCATGACGATATGGCCTGTCAAAGTGTGTGACCAGGACGCAGCAAGGACGATGCAAGTGCACCTAGGTTGCCGTTATGACAGGTGCGTCTATATTTGCCCCCTGTGTCAACGGAGTTTGCTCTGGCTAATTGTTGAGTCAGTATTTATGATCTTTGCTTCATCGCTCACCATTGAATAGTTGGCCAGATGAACACCGAAGACAACAGCAAGAAAGCCTTCCAATGGGCGAAGGCACTGTGCCTGCTAAATCCAAGCCTTCAGCTTATCTGGTGGGGGTTCGTTATTATACTTATATTCCACTCTCACCCACCTCGCATCCATCTTCGCGTCAATCTTCTGACAATTACTCTACTTTTCCAGAAACAGGCTTCGCCTACCTAGGTAGTATGAGGGGCTGGGGGGGGGCCTCTTTCCCCATGTCATCACCTTCTCCAATTGCAATGATTTTATTTTGGAGATGGTCTCTGACCCAAGAGAAGTGCTCTGCCAAAAGTGGTAAGCAGGGTAAGGTCACATGGTCATCCTACTAAGGAAATAAAATTTGCGGCAACTGGGCCTTACAGCTCTTTGCGGAAAATAAGGTGCGGATCAATTTTTTCCAAAAACAATCATTTTCAGTAATGCCCCTGTAGTGAGCTCAATTCTTGTCTGAATACCTCGAGACAGTGCTTAGACTGCCTCTACCAGTCGATCCGCTATTTGGTTATGTTTATACCTGAATTCTGGTAATTTGGTGTATCGACCCTGTAACAATAGAAATAGGACATGTGGAGGTCCAGAACTTGGAGATGATCATCCTAAACATATTATATGTTGCTTAGGATGGCTATTTCTGTATCTGGTGTCGGCAAAACTCATGTAGTAGGTCAAGATGTTCCTGTATTTATCCCTATGAATTTGGATGTTCCTATCGCTATTCTGGCAGAAGTAACTGGCCTAAGCACTTCATGATACCTTAAAGAAGATCCTGTTTAAAAATTGGCCCCCCTGAGTCCCCGTCCTGTTTATGTAGGGGCATTAGGTGAAAATGACCGATTTTGTACAGCGCAACTACTATAGGCACTAGAAAAATACCAAACAGTCGCGGGGATCAAAAACTGACCAAAAAGGAAGAAAAAAAGTGCCCGCGCCTTATGTTCCGCAAAGAGCTGTGTACATGTGGCTTTGACCCAAAAATCTCAGCAAGAGAATATCAGATGTTCCCAGACCAATCACCTTTGAGCCTGAGCCTCCACTGGTGTTTGAATGTGACCTCCTGTGTCATCACCTTGCCCGATTGCAATGATTTCTTTTGGAGATGGTCTCTGACCCAAGAGAAGTGCTCTGCCAAAAGTGGTAAGCAGGGTAAGTCACATGGTCATCCTACTAAGGAAATAAATAACCTACAAAACCTCAAATGGATGTATAAACCCTTCATTGTATGTTTTTAAACGGACCGTGCCTCTTCACTTGCAAAAACCTTGCAACTAGGAAAAACCTCGCAATCTGCCATCAATACGTGGACCACTCCCTGAGTATATGGACCACTGACTTGGTGCAAGCCAAGAAAAGATTCGCAACGTTGATAAACCCCCACAGCCAAAATTGGGCCGCAAACGGTCATGGTCAATAGGATGGCCCCCCCCATCCTACTTATAATAAAGATAGGTCTGCGTTGGGTCCGCCGTTTGTCACTCCTACCTACGAACCCCGGACGTCGTCGCCGATCACAGACCTTGCGCCGGATGCAACAACTTAATGTAAAACACCGTTCGCATCGAATGATACGACTTCAAACGTCCTTCGCAAATCCCTCTCCCCACTTTTTCTCATCTCCTGCCACCTTGCGTTTATCGGGGACATTGGCCACAGCGCCAGCCCGTCATGGGGACTGCCCTCCCGATCCCGCTGAAGCTCTTCTGGTAGATGCTACCGCTCGTATAATGGAATCAATTAGTCTATTTGCTCTTGCTACGAGTACGGTGGACTCTTGGTTCCCCACCGCGTAGAATGTAATACTATATGATTCCCTTACGCAAAACGACGACTCGTCCTCGCAAATTACCTCCTCTACGCGTCGGGTTGTGATTTTTGCACCAAGTTGAAACTACCAAGCCCAAGATGCTCCGTCTTGATGAAATCCCTCGGGCGGCAACTCCCTCGCTGCTCGTGTTCTTTATCTCCCGGCGTATATTCTCGATGTCTTCCTTCCACGGCCTGAACATTTGTTCTTTGTCCCGTAGGTAGAATCGCAATTTACACCTGCCTTTTATGTCCAACATCCTCGCAGTGCCCCGATTTAAAATCGCTCTTTCCGTCTCGGCACCATCCTGTTGGGCACTCTGTAACGCGGTACATTCATCTCAAGTTCTCAGCACTCACTGTCCATCTGGACATGAACCAGTGCTAATTGACAGCACTGTGGGCAAATGCTTCCCCCTGCGGCTGTCACGAGGCACCGGAAGATTCGATGTTCGGAGGTTTTAACAAAAAGCTGTCTCTGGGCGCTTATTCCCTCTCTGACTCGTACTATCATCAATGCCCCTAGAGCCCCACTCGGAACGTCCCCTTCTCCTTGAATTGAGCGACGGCGATGGCGGTACTAATACAGAGCCAGCCCCGTATGTTGTGCTTCCTCCAGCCCCTCATTAGGCTGCAGCTGATAAATAGGCAGATCGAGTGGCGCTTTCTTTCCAGAGGCCCAGAACTTTGTCATCTCCGGGGGTCATTTTACCAACCACATCACAAACAATGTCACAAGTTCTTCTCCGACTATTCCTGCTGGTGAGTTTATTCTTGACAAATAGATCACCCTATTGAGGATAGGACGCTTGAGGGTAGATTTCCGCAAGGTGCCGCTCGGGGATCTCGACCTCCTGCACGAGATCAGGCTGGACGGCGGGGTGGTGAGTCGGAAATGTGACGGGAATCCTGTCCGACGGATGTACTCCGCTCGAGTTGATGGCCGTGCGTCAAAAATGACGGTCGCCATGTACCAGGGCCGGAACGCAGAGCAGGTGTGGGTTTCTTGTGGTGTAGATCCGACCACAGAGTGAAATCGTGTTCAGGAATGGCAGAAGGGAATGGAAAGACACTCTGACATCAGGTTAGTTGCGCGGACCTCAACATGTGGATATTGCTACCCGTGCATATCTAGGCACCTGAATATCCTCCAAATTTACGGAGTGGTCAAGTCAAGATCAATCTGTGCCGCGATATGCTATGAGGTCAGGATTGTCCTGTTGATTATGTCCGCGTTGACGACGATCCATTAAGATGTGATCCCTGTCGACCACTTTGGACAGTTAACGGTTCGTTCACGGGTCCTACAATCGTACTTGACTTGGTATTTGGTGTGTCTTTCAACATACTGCCGCTGCGACCCGAATGAAGTTCCGTTTTGACTCTGAGCTAGTCAGACGAATCCCAGGTAGTGCCCCCCTGCTTTCATGTCGAGTACAAGCGGTCTTACATTTTTCAGCGAGTCCAATTTGATTTAATACGTCTCACTGGACGAATGCCAGTGAGTGAGAATCCACGGCCCTTTTAAACTGATCACAATGCTGGAAGAACAATACCGGTATTCCGGGGATACGACGCTCAACGGGCCAACTGTGTGAGGAGCTCGACGATGAGGGCCTCAAATCGCCGCTCATCACCACTGACTATGCAATTTGGGCTGATGTGGGCCGTATACCCTTGGTCGGTGATTGGACTTCGCGGGTCATGAGTTCAGTCAGTCTCTCTACATCCTATCAATGGGTGATGAGGGACGGTTTCCGTTTCCCATCCGACGGAGTCCCGGGCCATGGCCTCTGCAGAATCCCACGCTACGGCTTAGCGCACGTCGGAGCAGTGATTCGCCTCGGACCCGAGGGCCCGACTTCCCTTGCTGTCATTCCGGGACTTCAAGTATCCGCATGCAATTCGGGCTTATGCGGCATGGGAGAAGATGGTAGAGTAGACCCGACACTTATGGCGAATGGGTGGGGTCGGTACGGTGGCATTCAAATAACGTGAGAGACTCGGTTCACTCCGTCCACGCTGACCTTCCGTCTTAGAGAGCGACCAAAGTGGTGCGCCCACTCACATCCAAACCCGTACTCTTCACGCTCACCCTCCACCACAGGCAGAAGAGGTGAGTCCCATTCTTCCTCTTCTCAGACTACGCCAACTTCCGTTCTAGGCCGCAGCCAAAATCACGGAGGTACGTTCGTTATATTAACCAACGCTATCCCTTGGTATTCAACCCCCTTTGCAGCTCCAGAACCAATCTGACAAAGTATGTTCAATCTTCTTCATCTCTAGGCATATGATAACGGCCTCAATATAATACCAGCACAAGAACTGCGAGGTGCGTTTCTATTTTCGGTCCTGCCCAGTTGAACTAACACAGAAGCATCGGGTTCGTCCTTTATCCAATATGGTGCCCTGCCTCCCCCTCACCCAACGCTCACCTCGCAAGCAGGCCGAAAAAGCCGACCTCACAAACCAACTCCAGACGGTACGCCCACTTGGACTTTTGTGCATAATCCTCGTGCCCACAGCAGGTTTCCCCATAGGCAAAAGACGTGAGTTTAATTCCGTTTACCGGACAATGCCTGACACTTTGTTCAGAAAATAAAGGAACTCCAGAAGGTGTGTTCAATTGCATACCACGCTGTCCACTCACTAACTTTCAGCACAGATAATCGACTCCCGCGTACGTTCCATTCCTTGCAGTGGGATTCTGTGCTAACGCAACGCTATCAGGAGCAAATCACGGTGTGTATTCTTCTCTGCCATGATGCTCTGGACATACTGGACTCTGATTCACGCTAGGAGAACACCGCCCCCGAAATCGAGCGCGGCCCATATTGCATCAGAAACAAGGCCACGAACTGCGACTTGACCCTCTACGCTGAATGGGACAATCCTACGTCCCCTGTCACAACTTTCCATACTCGCGGGATCTTGAGAAATCGCGTGGTATGTCTCCCAAGTCGCAAATTTGAATCCATCTCCAATGTTAGACTTCACCTCATGCGTGACAGCGCCGGTCGGCCTATCCTCGCACGCATTGAGTGGAAATTCTTTCGAGCACCTCGCTATGTTAATCCGGGGCCCGTGTTAGCCCCTGGTGAGAAAAACATTGTCCACCTACTGAAGCCCGGATATTACTTGTTCATTTCATTCGAGATTTCGTTCAGTTATCGTCCTGCTGATGATTTTTTTTAGCATCAGCACTGACTTGACCAGCAACCCGCCGTCTGTTATGATGGACCCGAATGGCCCCGAGCCCGGTCCCCTCGGCGGACGTGTGAGTATTTCCCATCTGTCGGCAACGTAGAGCATTTTGGTCCTTTGCCTTGGAACTTGGTGACTCGGAGCACAACGGAATCTCTGATGCAAACGTCCTGCCGGGAATTTCCGAACTCATTCGTCAGCATGCCTCATCCGCTTATTAATGCAACTCTCACCTCCAACGTCCCTCTTCTCAGCCCACACCACAATGGCCCCCATTCGCGTCGCCCTCATCGGCCTCTCCGCATCCGCCAAAACCAGCTGGGCTTCCTCCGCACACCTTCCGTACCTGCTCTCGCCCCGTGGTCTTGCCCGCTTCCAGATCGTCGCGCTTTGCAACTCGTCCAAAGAGGCTGCTCACGCCGCCATCTCAGCATACATTCTTCCAGAAGAAACACGCGCATACGGATCTCCAGCCGACCTCGCTGGGGACACGGACGTCGAGCTCGTCGTATGCTGCACGCGCGTCGACGTGCACCACGAGACGGTCCGGCCCAGTGTCGCGGCCGGCAAGATGGTGTTCTGTGAGTGGCCCCTTGCGCAGGACCTAGAGCATGTCCGCGACTTGGCCCAGCTTGCGCGGGAGAAGCAAGTGCGGACAATGGTCGGGGTGCAGGGCCGCGTCGCGCCGGTAGTGAAGAAACTCAGGGAGTTGTTGGTGCAGGGACGCATCGGGAAGGTTGTGAGCGCCGAAGTAAGAGCTGCAGGCGGCTTGAATGACCGGGAGATTCTCCCAAAGAGCCTGGAGTATTTCACGAGGAGGGAGGTGGGCGGGAATGTTTTCACCATCGGGTTTGGGCATTGTGAGTGATTCTGTACGGCCACAGAGCATTGCTGACATACGCAGTGTGGGATCAAATTCAATTCGTCCACGGAGACACCACCGCCGTGCAATCCCGCCTGCAGATCCAATTCCCCAACGCAAAGCTCCGTGACCCCGAGACGAACACCATCGTCAAGGTCGTCGAATCCGACGTCCCCGATCTCATCATCGTCACCACTCCCCTGCAAGAGTCCGCCATCGCGCAGAAGGACGCGACTCTGCTCGTCCGCTTCCGCCGTGGGCAGCCTTCGTTCGACGAGGCTCCGCTGGTCTGGAGCATCATCGGAGAAAAGGGCGAGATCCGCTTGACCAATCCCGGGGGCACCACCCTTCACGCGTTTGCGCATGACAAGTCGGTGCGGCTCGAGGTGAAGGACTTTGCGACAAATACAGTCGAACAGATCGACTGGCAGTGGGAGGCATGGCAGGAGGAGTTGCCCTCGGTCGCGCGCAGCGTTGGAGCGCTCTACGAGGCGTTTGCAGAAGGGCAGGATTATCCGACGTTCGAGGATGCGCTGAAAAGGCACGAGCAGCTGGACGGGATGCTCGCTGCTTGGTCTGCTTGATGGTTGGGAGTTGAAGTTGAATTTTTTCTCGCTGGTCTGTACTATGATGTTTCTGCAGTGTTGGCGTTCAAGGATGTGATCTTGTATAGTCCAGATATCTGAGGCTCAGAGATGTCAGTCAACCTTCTCCAGACTAAGCGAGGTTCGACATGTAATTTGCCTTTGAATCGGAGATTCTGGGTGCTGGGAGGACCCTTGCTTTGTGGCAACATTGACTACTCTCCCGCTCAGGGAACTGTTGAACTACAGGTACGGTTGCGAACTTTGGATTTTTATGGTGGCTAGCCTTGAGACGACAGGTTAGTGAGATAGTGAGACCCCCGAGCCCCGAGCCCCGAGCCAGCCCCCCAGCCCCAGCCAGCCCAAGCCAGCCATAAGACCACAAGTTCAAATATTTCCCTCTCGAGTTCCCTCAGTAGGCGAGAGTATTGTCCATGGCACCTAAGGAGACACCTATTTCATTATGTAAACCCCCTCTTAGGGGGGTTCTTTTGTAGTACCGAAACCTACCTAAGAGGTCCCAGGCTCCGTGGTGCCTTGAGTAATATTACTAATATAGAAGCCTTCCGCTTTTGGCGGCAAATGTTCGTAGCCTCCTAGTGGCAAACCTTGGGTCCATTCTGCCATATTCCAGCACTCCCAAGCAAGCAAGTCTCAGATGCAATGACCATTATGTCTTTGGTAAATTTTGGTCCTCCTTGAACACCATTAGCTTCCAAATAGACCTGCATGGTGGCTTGCATGGTGGCCTCTGTTTTTTGCTTCATTTTGTATAAACCACCCATTTTGTGCATCACATGGGAGTAGAGTCTTATATGCCCATGTCTACATGTCAAATTTTATGATTTGCGAGTGACTATGTTGTAGGAATTCGGCCCGATGCACAGTGACCCTCTGCAAATGCGCAGAGGTCTCGGTATAATTCGTACAGTACTTATACATAAAAGGGAGTCATAATGACGAAAGTAAACATGTGGAAGAACAGTGCACATAACAGTAAATATGAGTCTGTTGAGTCCATATGACGATATCCACGGCAATGCGCAGCATTGCGGTGAGTAACCCAGGAGAGGTGCACAGCACGCCTGCATGGACGGCGGCAGTGCGTTGGTGATTTCGGTTGTCTGTCCAACATATGTGTGAAATGAGATTCAACAGTGCCTCTTTTGGTGCCTGCCTTTGGCCAAGCTTGGCTTCCAGAAAGCTCCAAAACTCCATGATAAATATTCTCAAGTGCTGATATGCTCTGAAAGGGACCCCAAGCAGTATTTTCTGGCTGCTGGATTCAAAAACAAAACAGTGATAGATCCCCCTCGGAGCCCTCTACAGACCAAATCTTCCACCCAAATGCTGACTGCATTGACTGCAACAACAACAGTGATGTAAATCTCAGTTGTCAGTAATGTTCATGCCATCGTAGAGTGGATTGACACGAAAGTACAGTGTTGTAATATTTTCTCGGTGCCCTCTGCTGAACCGAATGTTCCAATTATATGTCTTTGAAACTCAATTGTAAAATATAAGTACCAATAGGCCCGCTCTGCGGCAGAGCCCACGTATCGGTGTTCTGTACTGAACACTTCTGTTCTCTGATTCATGCGACGTGCACTCCTGTTCTGGTTTAGCCATTGTATTTATTCCACTTGTCCATCTCCCCCGAAATCCAATTCAGACTCTCACTCAGACTTGACTGAGACTCAATTAACTTGACCTAATCAAGTATGAAAGTCTCGGACGTACATATGAAAGTATGCCAGTGGACAGGCTACCTAAACAGTGTACTAGTTGCTTGACCAGTTGGAAACGTTCATGGTGCTGTATTCAAGGGGAGTAGAATGTGCAGGGCCAGAACACAGGGGACATGGTGTGCACTCTCAGTGAAGCCATAACTCGTGAAACCCATCCTATCTCCGCTTCCCACCTCATCCTCCAACTGGTGTCAATCCCAATGTACACCCATGGACCAGGCAGCTGCATGTGTTTGGACATGAGTTGGGGGTGGGGTGTGGCCACACAACAGACGGACAAGTGCCAGTGCCACAGCACGTGTGGCTGGCATGGTCTGCATTGCTGTGAGGGATACGGCTCCAGGGTATGGCAGCATAAGGGGATGTGTGTGCGGTGACGATGCAGCAGAGGCATACGTGTCCCAGACTGCGCAAAGGTGGCACTGCTTCCACCCTATCCCCCTCCCACCTCATTCTGCAGTCCACCGCCACAGCAGTGGTGTGGACTGTGAGGGAAGTGCATGCACATTTGGCACAGTTCGGCGGCGCCGGCACGTTTGGTGTCCCGTGCCTGAGAACGCACCATGCCCGTCTCGGGGAGGCCCCTAAACATCTGGTACGTCCTTTACTTCAACGAAATCCAGCAAGAATTGAAGGAGATAAACCCACTTTTGTAATAGGCCACATTGGGCCACCCCCATCAAAATTGGCGGCGGTGGCGTGGGCGCGTTTCACGTCGCACTCCCAAAAACGCACCACAATCGCCTCGAGGAGGCCCTAAACGTCTGGTACGTTGTTTACTTCAACAAAATGCGGCAAGATTTGACTCAGATACACTCACATTTTGTGAAAAGCCATATTGGGCCAACCCAATCAAAATTGGTGGCAGTGCCACGTGCGCGTTTCGCTTAGCACTGCTGAAACGCACCACAATTGCCTCGAGGAGGCCCTAAACGTCTGGTACGTTGTTTACTTCAACAAAATGCGGCAAGATTTGACTCAGATACACTCACATTTTGTGAAAAGCCATATTGGGCCAACCCAATCAAAATTGGCAGCGGCGCCACACGCGCGTTTCGCATAGCACTGCTGAAATGCACCACAATCGCCTCGAGGAGGTCCTAAACGTCTGGCACTGTCGCGATTAGATAAGATCTATCGTTCCAACACCTATCTAAGCGCCAGAGATCTAAGCGCTGGATGACAAAGAGGCTATGACTAAGACTGGCCCGGCCCGAAGGATGACATCATGATGATGTCAGAGATGACATCAGAACACACTGAAGCAGCAGGGCGATGACAGAACATGCGGTAACGGGTAGTTGTACTATATTTACATTAGTTCACATGGTTCGCTAGACAGTATAAGTAGAGTAGCTATTGCGCTGTAGTAGTTAACCTTTTATTCCATCATCTTCGAGATCTACACGAGCACCACCCAATCCCTCTCATCTTACCGAGAGTGGACGCTTAAGGTCTTGACTGTGACAGGCACGTCCTTTATGCCAATGAAATTCAGCAAGAATTGAGGGAGATAAACTCACTTTTGTAATAGGCCATATTGGGCCACCCCCATCAAAATTGGCAGCGGCGGCGTGGACCCGTTCTGCGTGGTGTGCTCGAAATCACAGTGTCATCGTCTCGGGGAGGTCCTGAACGACTGGTGCGCCACTTAGTTGAAGGAAATTGGACTGTATTTGAAGGAGCAGCACTTACTTTGGTGAAGGGGCATATTTGGCCAATCCATCAAAATTGGCGGCAGCGGCACGGGCGCGTTCCACATCGGGCGCTCGAAGGACACAGCAGAAGTTGAGGGTGGGTCCTAAAATTCCGGTAAGCCATTTACTTCAACAAAATCGGTGCGTCTGCGGGAGAGCAAGATACAGGAGCAGCGTCTTGATGGGATAGTAGAATGGGATCATGGGGACATCGTGAATTGGGTGGTGAGTTGCACATCTTGATGAAAGACGACTGGACAATGGAGAGGGGAGATGGGAGATGGGTGTGTGGGACTTGCATGAACGGGTGGTGACGAACACAAAGAGGAAGTGTACTGAGAGGGAGAGTCAATAGGTAAAGATGTACCCACCTGCAAATCCCTGTATCCCCCCAAAAACCTCCCCCTTCAGCGGCAACTCATGGCCCAACAACCCCTTTCGAACGCCGCCACCACAGGGTTACTCGCCAGCTAGTCGAGTCGACTGTGGGACATAGGGATCCACATCAGACGGTCCCTTGGGTTCTGAGACTGTGGCGAGTTGGCAGGAGGACACAGAGCAGAAATGTTGCTAACAGCTCGAAGGGACATCAGGATCTGCATAGGCATTTTATGATGACTAGATAGACAACAAGATGTCTCAGTTTATTATCAGAAATTAAAGTGAGACACAAGGGAGACACATATCCAAAATAAGTCAAGTAAATCTCCATCCATATGGGATGGTCGCATCAGTAACGCTCCATACATGGTCATGCGTGATGAAAAAAACCTCTCGAGGGCGCCCCAATACCCACTACTAAAGATACGTGGGAATTATGCTCCCCAATCCTCATTTAGACCCAACCCTCAGACCTGCCTGACAGCTGCTGCAGAACTTCTGCAAGACTTTGTTGCACACCAGGGGCCTTTCGGAGGGCTGCAGGGCCATGCACTTTACCTTGCCTCACCTTGTTGGGCACTGGAGATGTTAAATTATATGATGAGAGTGATTTCAATCTTTGTAGGACATCAAGGGATATAATTCCAAGTTATAGATAGGTTTTCTCATCAAAGTGTTTGCAATTTTGGTGGGCACCTGAAGTTGTGTAGGCCTCCTTCCAGGTCAGGATACTGTATTTGGAGACCCAGGAAACCACAATGTAGCCAGTAACAACTGTAGTAATTTGAAATAGACAGTTCCTCTTGATGGGGCAGCTCCTGTGCTGGTACAGACGGCACATTGGCCTCATCTCATGCCCAAGGCACTGTTACATGCATGCGAAATGTGTGTACTCATGTATATATAGTCTGGGAAGCCTATGACAGATAATCTGTCATAGTGGCCTTTTGGCTCAGTTGGTAACAATGCTAGCTCCCGGGCATGTTACGTAACAGTATGACAGGTTTAAACCGGTCGCGAGTTCAAACCCTGGTGGTGGCATATTTTTCAGGCCTGGAGCACTTGATTTAATTTGTCATCATTTGAACTCGGTAACGTCCGGCAGGTTGATCATGTGACCTGGGGGTCTATTATGTATCATTTGGTCTTTGGAACTGCACCCGGGGTTCCGTCCCCGGTCTGGCCCATTTCGGGTTTCCGTTCCATTCCGAACATCTCAGATCCATTCTAGGATCATTCTGCACTTCGAGGGCTCAGTGCCTAATTGGGGGGCACTGTTACATGCATGCGAAATGTGTGTACTCATGTATATATAGTCCGGGAAGCCTATGACAGATAACCTGTCATAGTGGCCTTTTGGTTCAGTTGGTAACAATGCTAGCTCCCGGGCACGTTACGTAACAGGCACTCAGGAATGGCGGCGGATGCGCAGAGCCCGTCGACTCTGACGACCGTCACAAAGCGCACTGCAGAAACGAGTCCCATGCGCGTGTTTTCGTCGGGTCATCCAGAAGAAAAGTCCAATACCAACGTGAGCGCTGGCTCGGACACGTTGCCCCTATCCAGGCATTGTCCTTGTCCCCGCCCCCGGAGTGCCGCATTGCATCCACGAAGTTCCCTCTCCCTCCCTCGTCCTCTCCCCCTCCAGCCCACATCCAGGGCTCGATCCCAACTTCAACTTGGACTCGGGACTCTTCACCGCAGAGTACCCCCAGAACACCACCGTGCGCTACAAAGGCTCCATCTCGCTCGTTGACGAGGACACCGCGATCGCGGGCTTCGAGGCATGGCACGTGGCGGAGAAGCGCGCCAGCTGGACCCCACCGCGTCAGCGTCTCACTTGAGGTACTCATCCACTCCCTCTCCCTCCCTCCGTACTCGCTGATCAATCCCTCCACATCCAGACCCCTGCACCCACGCTTGACCCCAACCCCAGCACGCTCGCAGCCCAGTGCGCTGCCGCCCAAGAGCGCCACCTGGTTCTCCTATGCCAGCGGGCCGACATGCTGGAGCAGATCGTGCGCCTCGAGGGCGAGGGATACCACGATGACGACGATGGCAATGGGTAGCTCGGCACTGTACCCCCAAAGCGCGGCTCTTTAAATCCACAGATGTGTTGTACATTCGCCTTGGTGGATTGGACATGATTCACCCTTCTCGTGGGCACGACCTCGTGGGCGCCTCCCATCTGCAGGTGCTTGCCAGTGCTCGTCCTCCTATTGCACACCCGCTGGATGTACCCGTCTGCGGCCCATTCAAAACTGGCCACGACATGTGGAGCGGCGCTGGGTGTTCTCCCCTGCCCCTCCCCGCCTTGCGCCGCTCCTTAAATCACAGGATCCGCATCTCTCGAATCTGATGCCATTTGCCCTCCTCATGGTCACGGCGTCTTGGGCATACCCCACACAGTGCTGAGGGCCCCACGTCACCTCGCTGCTGGATGTACCCCCCGCCACCGCACTCAAAACCCCCCATGACACACGGGTTGGCGCCGTGCATTCTCCCCCCCTCCCGCCATGCGCGGCTCTTAAAATCGATGGATGTGCTGCACATACCCCCTCTTCAGAGTCAGTTTTTCCGAATGGACAGGTTCTCGTGAGAGAAGCAGAAAAAAAAAGTATATACAAAAGGTGATCGCAAAGGTCAGATCTACCTCCCAGATTTTTTTTCGGATTTGCATTTTTTTTTCTTCTTCTACACTCAAAAGTGTACAGCCACCGGCTTTCTCCAGAGTGTACAGCAACCATTCTGCCCACGGAATTGAGCCCAAGATAAATAGGGAAATTGATGTTATTGGATCAACATGCACGCTGACGACTCTTGGGGCAGAGCGGAATTGAAACGGGTTGGGAATGGGAATCTAGAATAATTTCTCGAATCACAACGCCGTTTGCTCCAAATTCGCCGTGGACATTTCTAAGTATGACAACATGCCACCTCAGCTTGGTGTGAGCTGCCACTCCAGTGTGGGTGCCAATGTAAATGTATTAAGCGCTGAGGATAAACACGGCCAAGCCGACACCTCTCTCACACACTCCCACTGACTCACACGTCCAGAAACATCTGTTTCTCTGCCCCCTTGGTCTTTTCTAGCTAGACTTACGCTCGTACACAGGCCCACTGAATCACTCCCAACATGCCTACTCTTATTGATCCATCACTTGGTCTGGATGTTGCTGCCCACGAGCAATGTCTGCGAAACTCAGATCTCCTCGGAGAAATCTTGAGCAACATCTCATCTACACCTGATCTCCACAATCTCAAAGAACAGAGACAGTCTCTTCTCTGGATTGGCTTGACGTGCAAAGTCTTTACCCCATCGGTCATGAAATTCTTGTGGCGACGATTAGATAACCTCCTTTCGCTCCTTCATCTCTTGCCGTCTTTTACCTCTACAGTGGGGATTTATGTGAGCTTTTATCTCTCTTTCGTTTTGTTTTGACGCTCAATACTCCCAAGGCATTTTTTGATTCCATGGGTCCACATGAATGGGCGATTTTTGACCAGTATGCCGTCCACATCAAAGAAATTGTGGACAACATCTGGGATATCAGAGAGTCTATCCATGTCGACTCCTCCGTATACATCTGACTCGCATTGCGCAGCTCACCGATCCTTCCGAATCTCGTGCGATTGGAATCCAGGGCACAGACATTAGCATCGGAAATACTTCTATACATGCAGTCACTGCTGCAAATGATCAAATTAGGAAGGGGAGACACAATGCCCGACATAGCGACAGAGATGGTGGTCTCTTCGCTTTCTTCCAAACCAATTCGTCTCTCCAGCCTCACCCTCATCGATCAACCATGTACTATCCTCTCCAACGGCATCGCCTTGGAAGATCTTATGTTGTTTGAGCTCCGAGACATGAAAGGAACAATGGACGCCTCACTGATTCATCGAATCGGATTTCTCCTGCATCTTCGTTCACTCACTGCTGAGGTCAAATGCTTTACCATGTTCACTCTTGTGGACATACTTGAACCCCCTCTTGGTTCCAACAGCCTGTCTCGTTTCATAGAGCTTGGCACTAGAGCTCTATTCATGGAACCAACTCACCTATCTATATTATAACTAGGATCCCCCCCCCAACCTATCCACCTTTAGGGTTGGCACCACCTGAAATGCTGAGGCTGAATTTGTACAGTGGTGGAATGCATGCAGTTCAAATCGGGCGGTGATCTGACAAGTTGCTGGTAAGATATGGGCCCAGTGATTTCCACTGCCTCGGTTGGGGTGGCTGTCAGCTGAAAAATGTGCAGGTGGTTGGGACCATTCGTTCGCAAAAAATGCACGCATGTCCAACATCCAGAACTGGTAGACTCGGCGAAAATTTACTTTTTAGGGAAAAAACCTCCATACCCGATGATCGGGTGAGCCGATCACTTAACTTTCTATATGTCCATGCAGCTCTCGAACAGGGCTACCCTTCGCAAAAAAAACAGGGATTCCTATTTTTAGAATCCCTGGGGGGGCCTTGGGAAGGTATAAAATGGGTAGGACCTCTGCGGAATTTTCTTGTGGCTATCACAAGATTTGCGGGAATTTGGTGAGAGGATCTGACCTCCACTAATCCACGGCAAAACCCTGGTGAGGCCTAGGGAGAGGCTGATCCTCTCACTGTCTGCTGCCAGTCCATATATAAAATCTCATGAGGGGACCATCCTCTTCCGATCCTCTTGTCAATCCTCTCAACAGCTGCAGCAAAATTCATGGATAGGATGATCCTCTCAATGTACTCTGTTAATTTGCTGCCAAAAAATTCGATGAGAGGATGATCCTCTCCCTGTCCTCCGCTAATCTGCAGCCAAAAATCCGAGGAGAGGACGATCCTCTTTTGATCCTCTTGATGTCCGCTGCTGATCCACAGCAAAAATTCGGGGAGAGGATGCTCCTCTGTCAATCTGCAGCGGAAAATCCTACGATAGGATGATCCTCTTCTGATCCTCTTCATGTCCACTGCTGATCCGCAGCAAAAATTAACCGTTCTTTAACGAAATGCTCGTTCGGCTGTGGTAACTACCCCATCTAGGCTTATCTCCATACTCAGTTCTCTTCTGTCGTCCTTCATCGTCCAGTATATCTTGCGCGTCGACCGAGCGAGCTTTGGGCCGCCTTAAAAGTTATTATTCTTTCAGTTGCCTTATAAAGTATCTTCTCAAAAATCAACAATGGTAGCGGGCTATGCCGCTTGTCGGCCCTACCCGCTTTATGATCATCCCACGATCATCGTGGAATTTCGACAAACTTCTGAATGATTCGGTCAAGAGGCGCGTGATCTCTGGATCTTGGCTAACCTTCTCACGACCCACCCCACCCCCCAAACGGGGAAAGTGCTTGGTCTATGTCAGCATTGGTAAGCAACATACGTCACAAGACGTGTCTGTGCGACGCACCTGTCCCAACCCCGTTGCATGTTTCTAACATGTTAAACTGTGCAAACAGTATGGAATAACACTTCTGTACATACTGCACATTCCCTGTCAGCAAATAATGTTCATCCAACTCACTCAATCTTTGCCTTACATAAATTACAACTATTAAATAAATGTGTTTCCAAGTGAAAAATAAAGTCTAATGGTTGAAGATTGTCAATAAATACAAGTTCACTGATTTGGTATGTGGTACTGGTCGTCGTCGTAAGCATGCAACCCACTTGCGATGTTTTCAACTGAACAATTGCCGACGACAAGCCGAAGAGCCATCATTGATCCGAAGGTGTTCGGAAATCACCGAGGGGCGCTCGCGTGGCCAGATCAAATGCCAAGATCCAGAGATCAAACACCTCTTGGATTCGGTGCCGCTTTATACATTCACTTATACCTGCGGATAGTGCTGCCGTGTGGTGAGGTCGAGGTACCTTGAGGTGATGGGCCATCAACCTCGGTACAGCTTGAGGTACCTCGATGACCTCATGCTCGTTGTCCATAAAAGGAAGTGTGGTTTCCCACGCCTTCGCACCATCGTCGACGTGCACTCTGCACACCATAAATCAATGCACTTTTACCATAGACTGGCTCAGAATATCTCAGAACATGACCGTACATTTTTTTCTCGTCCCAAAACTCAAAGAAATGATCAATAGAGCCTAAATTCGGTTGAAGTAACATAACGGGACCAGGGCCCCAATACTTCGTTTTTTCTTCCAATTCTCACTTGCAAAAAATTCTTTACCTCTGAGAGAACAGTCTCAAATAATTTTGAGATTTTTTGGGTGCATTTAAGGACTTCTAATCGACCCCATCTGTCACTCACTTTCTGCGCTCTCCAGAAGGTGCAAACTAATGACATCACCGTGATTTTTTGCGGGCAACAGTATAATAGGTACATCTGGTGGGTTTACACAGAAAATACAGCAATTTACAATAATAATGGCACCAGAAAAAGGCTGGAAGTACAGTGAGTGCGGAGAGCGCTTGCGACCGTGAAAGGAAAGTGCATCAAACGAGCTTGGAGGTACCTTGAGCGGAGCCGAGGTGATGCCACCTCGAGGTGCCATATATGGCAACGGTCCGAGGCGAGGTGAAACTCACCTCGAGGTACCTCCACCTCGCGGCAGCACTACCTGCGGATCCCGAGATGACAGCATGGCGGCCATCGCTAGCGGCGGTCATCCAGTGGCGGGAGCGGTGGATATCGGATGGCGCACAACGATAAAACTCGTACATATCACTGATCCTTGAGGATATACAAGATGTGGTGCACACACTCAATTGGGAAGGGCGGCACATCAGTTGAAGCACGGCACAGGGCCGTGTTTGATATACTAGAGTGCCGCCTTTGATGGCAAGTGCGGCACCTGCTTTTTTGGGGAAGGGCGGGCTCGGCAGGTGACCATGCGGTACTTTCCCTTCTTCCTCCTACCACCACCAGGACCACGCACATCCTGCCGGGTATCGATGAGCACTAGCGGGTACTACGTGTTCTGCGTGCGGCATGGCAACATCAAGGTGTAGTGCAGGTGGCGCGCTGTCAGCACTGTGTGTGCCGGCGGTGTGTACAGCGCAAGTTTGCAGTCCATATCATTCCGGAGCAATGCGAGCGACTCCCATGGATATCGTGAACCATCAGCGGCACGCAGGGAAATTGTTAGAAATGGAGTGAGGCAGGAGGACCCGACACAGTGCTGGCTCGTATATCTGACAGCTACATCATTGCTTACAGGTCTTTTGACATTTCGATATTCCTCCAGTGTTGTTACATAACGTGCCCAGGAGCTAGCATTGTTACCAACTGAGCCAAAAGGCCACTATGACAGGTTAATCTGTCATAGGCTTCCTGGACTATATATACATGAGTACACACATTTTGCATGCATGTAACAAGTGTCCAAGGCACTGTGGCTAGCCCCATTCTCGCCTTGTCCATCATCCTATTGAAGGTGCAGGCCGCGGCATTGATGCTGCTCGTGTCCACGGTGCGATTTTTTTATCAAGTTCTGTACCCATGTACCACTTGGACACCCTGTATTTTGATCGTGTACATCCCAATTAAAGTGATTCCTTGGAATCCTTGCTCATGTACACCACATAAGCTTACAACTTCAAGTTGAATCTGCTGAATGACTTCAATTTTACTACAATCGATGTGCCGTATTTTATCTGAAGCACGGCACTGAGCTGTCTAAAGCACGGCACTTGAGCCGTGGATGGATAGAGAAAGTGCCGCGCATTGTGAGTGTGTGCCGCATTTGGTTCGGAGTGCCGCCTTCCATCGGGTGTGGCCGCGTTCGTCGACCCGCTGATCCTTGGCTGCACCAGCGCGCAGATCCCCCGGGCGGGGCTCAACCAGATCGAGATCAACGGTAGACCGGTAACCGTTCTGTCTACGAGAGAGGCAAGCTCGTCGATATGAACGATTTGCCTCTTCATAGAGACATCGGTCACCGGTCTAGATCGACGGCGCTTGATCCGTATTGACACGTGTCGCCCGGCCCTGCCACCTCCGATCATATTCACTGAACAAATGTGACAAAATAGTCGGCTTCATAACGCGTTCTCTTGACAAGATGTTCCATGGTGATCAACGCTGATCAACGACTTCTTTGGCAACGGGATAAATACTTAAGTGACAAGGCTCTGTTTCACTCTCTATTCCACCCTTCTTGATGTTCTCCAGCGAAATGCGCCGATCTCTCTTTTTCTTGCCGATTCTGTGGTTGACGATATGTTCTGCCTCTAATGTCCTAACTCTTCACGAGAAACGGGACGCTGCTCCTGCAGGATTTCTCCTTTCAAGTCCCGCCCCGTCGGATACCATGTTGCATCTCCGGATGGCCCTGAAACAGTCGGACGCTGCAGGGCTGGAACAAGCCTTGCACGATGTCAGCACCCCGGGCAGTCCGGCGTACGGAAAACATCTTACCTCGGAAGAGGTATGTACGCTACGCTAGCAATCGTGATGGCACTGACACACAAAGGTCGCCCTGTATACCAAGCCGTCTGCAGAGAGCTTTGATGCCGCCGTCTCTTGGCTAAGGCAGAGATGTCTCCTCCACAGAGCCGTTTCCCATGCTGGGGATTGGTTGCAGTTCTCGATTTCCGTCGAGAGAGCCAACGAATACTTCGGGGCCAACTTCTCTGTGTTTACCCACACAGAGACTGGCTCGGAAATTGTCCGGACATTGGAATACTCTCTTCCAGCTAAGTTGACAAACCACATCAAAATTTTGCATCCTACCCTCTCGTGCGTATCTAATTGTCTGCCGATACGATCCCTTACTTCCTTTCGCAGATTTTCCCCTCCCAACGCTGTCCCCGCGATTACCGTATCCAGGAGGCGCCACCTGGCGGACCGACAGGCACCACCGCCGGCGGATTGCACAGTTTTTCAGACTCCGGCTTGTTTGCAAGCCAAATACAACATCCCAACAACATCCGCCACTCAGTCCAGCAACACGCTCACCGTAACGGGCTTCCAATTCAATTTCCCCTCGACGTTTCTCACACTGATCCTAAATTCTAATATTTCGTTCTCTTTGAGACCTTTTTGAACTTCTTGCGTCCTGACAAGACGTTCAATGTTACTTTCGGTACACGCTTTGTTGGTGGGGCGACGAACTTGACTTCACAAGGCAACTCCGAGGTTGTGAGTAGACATTGTCATCCTTTCGATATGGGCTTATTGCTTTAGTCCCTCGACATGGAATACACCATGGGTCTAGCTACTGATGTTCCTGTCACCTTCTTGTCGATTGGTCCGGCGAATGCGACTCCCGCCGATTTTCCCACCCTGCTGTTGGAGGGATTCGGACTCCTTTTGAATGATACGAACCCTCCCCACGTCGTGTCCACGAGCTATGGGGCCGACGAGTCTTTCTATACGCCTGCCGTCTCCGAGTGCGTCTTCTCCTTGAAACTTACTTGATGACTGACATGCCTTAGGACTGTTTGCAATTTATTCATGCAACTTGGTGCCCGCGGAGTTTCGCTTTTGTTTGCCTCTGGCGATGGCGAGTCCGCTTTATTATATCCGTATTGCTTCGCTTCATTCCCTAGTTGTTAAACATCAGGTGGTGTACAGACCGGCAACGGTGCCAGTGTTGGGGACAATACCGCGACATGCAAGGCGTTTGGACCCACGTTTCCTTCTGGATGCCCGTAGTGCGTAGGCTCGATCCCATCGACCAAATGGTGGCGTCTAACCCTGTACAACAGCGTGACAAGTGTCGGAGCTACGCGTAATATTCATGAAATCGGTGAGACTGGTCTATTGCTTTATTCCCTCCTCTTCGGGCCCTAACTCTTATACTCCTAGCCGCCGGATTATCATCGGGGGGTTTCTCAAATGTCTTCCCTGCCCCAAGCTACCAGGCTGTAGACACTGCAGCGTATGTGGCTCAACTTGGATCGACTTACCAAGGGATGTACAGCGCGGGCGGGCGAGGCTTTCCAGACGTCTCTGCGGCAGGGCTGAATTTCATGATCCGGGACCATCGTCCAGGATGGCAAACGGACTCGGGTACATCGGCGTCTACGCCTGTGTTCGCCTCCATCATCTCCTTGATCAACGACAGGCTCATCGAAGCAGGGAAGAGTCCGCTTGGATTTTTGAACCCGTTCCTGTACTCGGCGGCCGGCAGAGCAGCGCTGAACGACATCACGGAAGGAAGTAATCCCGGGTGCAATACTACCGGCTTTGCAGCCGGCGCTGGATGGGATCCGGTAATGCCTTCGTAAATTAAATGAGCTACAGCTGATCCTTTTGAAGGTGACCGGACTGGGCACACCCGACTTCCCAAAGCTACTTGCAGCGGCAATGGCAGTAGCGGTGTAAAAGGATTTCATCTCCTTTGATGTTTCATATTTCCCTGCCCCCGCATGGGAGCACCTGCGCCAACCGCTTCAGCTCGCGTCGTACGGTGCGGGTATCCTCGGCTCCGTCGATGTCCGCTCTCTCCTCGGTAATCCCAAACTCCTGAAGGCCGTTACAATTTTTATCGCTCAGACTGGAGGCTTCAGCTGAGTTTCCTTTTCCATCTCTTGGTCTCTTTTCTTCCTACTACTCTACATACCATTTACTTATAATATCTGATCTCTCATCCGGCGTACCCTCATTCGCTCTACCTGATCCCACCTTAGTTCTGCATTTCTCTCAACTTCCCGCTTCCTCTACACATACAAATTTCCCATATTCTTATAAAATGTACCTCCATTAACCACACATATCATTACTTGCTTCAACCCCATACTAGTATATCTAGTGTACTGCCGTTTAGCTATTATGGCCAGGTACGGCAACAATAGAACTCAAGTCAAGTCAAGTCAAGTCAAGCCTAGATGGGGTGCGCGCATTCGTCGGCTGTGGAACGCAATGAGCATGGCCGTTGCCACTCAGCGGTGGCCCACTTTTTCTTTTTCCTTCTTTCCTCTTCTCGTCGCTCTCCCCTCTCTGTCCCGATGCACAATATGCTGCTGATCACCAGTTATCCGACATCCTCTTTTCGTGTTCGCGCGCGCTGTTCGACGCCACCGGAAGAACCTCGTGGGTGTGCTCCCGCGCCAGGCCGGCTGAACCCCTCGTCTGAATAGTTACGCAAAAATCACCCGCGGGAGCGCATCGCGCGGGACAAGGGCGATCTTGTTCTGAGGAGAGGGGGATTTCCGTTTCCCTGGGGTTTTTTTTTGGGCAGGCCCCAGGTCCTGTGTGTTCCCTCCTTTATCCTTTAACCCTTCGGTCGCACAACACTACGCTTTTGCTGTCTGCTTGCATCACTCCTATGTCTGCGACTTGCGAATACTTTGTGGAGCGCTGTCCGTCTAATCTTTCATCCCCGCGGCGCCTGGCGCTCAAACACTCATCTTCACAACACGCACAGTTCTTGCATTCCCATCCGCGGCTTCGAACTAGTTGGAATGACGCACCCTGGCAAACAAGCTCAGAATAAAACGGATGTCCATTGCGAGTATGGATGATGCACGGGGTAGGGACGTCAAGAGTGCATGATTGCAGCGAAGGGACCGTCCGACACTGTCAAAGCAAGACTGGCAAGAAGGGATTCGCGTATGGAAGGCCGAGGATGGCTCGGGTTTTATGACAGCGAGCATGCGAATGAAAAAGACATCGTGGGCGTGGTAGAGAGATGTGAATTCAGTGAGTTGGCAGGGGTGAATGTCTAGCTAGGATGTGAATGAGACCAGGCGTGGAGATGATCGATGTGTATCAGCGAAGACCGCAAATAGCGTGAGCTGGGGTAGCTTAACGTTGCGGGTTGGCGGGACGTACTAAGCCTCCAACCTTTTCCATTTGTAAACATTTTCAAACAGTAAAAACCGTTTTTATTTCCGTTTAGTTTGTGCAGCTTGGCAAACCATTTATAAACAGTTTTCAAATGGTATACAGTAAATGGTTTCAAATATTCACTGACCTGGTATGAGAACTAGGATATTCCCTGATGGTTTGTGAGGTCCTAGATTGTCATATCTGGCCTATTCCGAGCACCCACGACGAGAATAGGATGACAGCCGACGCACAGTGCTGGTCGCCGGCTCCTAAACTCGATTTGGACGAAATGTCACGTGACTGATTGCTTGCGGCAGTTCCCGCGTCCCGGGCACGACATGCTTCTGGTCCTCCAACGCCAGCTTTTCTGCAGAGGAAGCATGGGCGACACGCATACACATCAGTGGGAGCCAAAAAAAGACAATTTCAGCCAGGGTCACTCTTGGGAATCTTCTAAGGATTTACCCCCTGGAAAATACCATTTGAAAACAGTTTTAAACAGTTTTAAACGGTTTTGATACCATTTCCATTTGTTTTGTCCGGTTTTGCAAACGGAAACGAAATGGCTGGAGCCTTAGGACGTACAGTGTTTGGTGAATGTTCATTGCGGAATCTTAAAAGGCGATGTGAGCATTGTGGCACAAATTGAGCCAGAAGTTGCATCATTGGGCTGAGCTTGGATTCCTGAGAGAATGAGAAGCATGAAGAGTCTGGTTACATGGTGTGAGAGAAATAGATAAGGCACGATCGCACCTACGGCACGAAGATTGGAGAAAAAATATTAACGGGCTTCACACAATGAGAACCCTGAGCAGACGAATCAGTTGATAGCAGGCCAAAAGGAGCGACAACAAATCTCATTCGCTGCTACGGACACCCGAGAAAAGTTATGCACTGGGCATGTTGTGCAGAACTTCAGGGTCAAATGGTTGAATGAGTTAATATAGGAATGATGACGGGATTAATCGATCATGCAAAAAGGGAATGAGGATAGGAAGGGGAAATTGTGATTTGTACCTGAGGAGATATGAATTTGTACTCCACCGGAGAGAAGGATGTTGGTCCATCGAGTGCACACCAGAAACGCGGCATGGAGGGTATTAAAGGAATATGAACTAGCGGGACATCAGTTAGCAGCAGTTGAAAATTGCCAATTGTGCACTGGTATTTCTTCCGGCCCATCAAGCCAAAGCCCAGCCTCGATGCATTCACAAGCAGGAGTCGCATAGAGGGGTGACGATAACCACTGTAGTAGCCCTGCTAAATGCAGGGTGAGAAAGCAGAGTAATGATTGAAGCAGGGTTCAATGGGGGTGAAACGAAGAGAAGATAGCTCGACAATGTACGCACAGAGTGCGAGGAATGGGCCAGTACCACTAGAGTGAACGAGTCGAGGCAGGCCCAATTTGGGAGACATCGAACGTCGATCGCTGCCATAGAGACGCGAAGGGGGAGCTATGCGGCAGACTTCTTGAGCATACCTTGATGAAGAATCAGCGTGCCGGGTGGATAATTCTATTGAGGAACCCGATTTCCAAGAGCAGTCCCACCAATCACAGAACTCCTTTCGAATGTCTAATGAGAAACCCCCACCGAACTTTCGGCATGGCCGGCAGAGGTTGAAATCAGAATATTTCATTGTACACAGGTTGCACGTCTACGAGAATATTTGACCATACAGATGTCCACAATATAGAGACATTCATGGAATTATGTATCACTAAGAGGCTCTTCGCGGGTACAGGGATTTAAACAAGCGAAATATCGAGGTGTTGATACCATCAAACTGCCCCGAAAAAACTATCGGTAGGTTCACTTCAGTGGGTGCATCTGTTCAAAAAAATTAGGAACAATGTCTGAACACTGAGACAGGCCCTGATAAGTGCTTGCACCCATACCGAGAAGGACCTGTCGATTCCCGTGGACAATAGTACCGTGCCATCAGTTGTCCTCGGAATGTGGTTACATAGCTTCCCTGCGCCCTTCACGCTCATGAAAATTGCATCTGACTGTTATTAAAATGCATGGGCAAGTAGCAGATTCAATTTAGAATGCAATTGCACGCTTGGTCTGCTCAAAAGCGCACCACTCCTTTTTGAGCCTCGCCGGCATCGGTGATGGGAAGCCCTGGGAAACTGGGTTTCCTGATAAGACAATTTATTTCGGAGGGGCTTCTCTTGAAAGCCGGGTTCCTCAATAGAATTATCCGTGCCGGGTGATTCTTAGAATAGAGGAATAATCTTGCAGAAGGAGTAGGGTATGGGGCGAGGGTTTGAATGCGGCACTTGGATATCCTAAAAAACGCAGGGGAAGGGGGATTAATCGGCACACATTGCAGAGAAGAGATTTTGCACCGGTTTACAGCTCTTTGCAGAACTTGGGGCGCGGACATTTTTTCTTCCTTTTCAAGACTTTTTTGATCCCCTGGACCAGAAAAGCTGTTTTGGCCTCAGTTCTGGTCGGTTTCCCTCGAGAGTATGACCAAACGATCCGCACCGTAAATACGGAGGGCATGGCACCTTACGATTTTTTCTGGGATGGCTACAATGAACACCTGGGGCAAATTCGTGATTTTTGAGGCATTTGAGCGCAGGACAGCTGTAGCTTTGAATTGTGATGTCCTATGGGCCTAGATTTTTGATAACATATGTTTGGGGGTATTTCGGAGGGCACTGTGTCCTCATATTGGCAGAATTAACGCTGGACTGCCTGCCGCAATGCCATTGCTGCCGTGGAGATGCTAGGAGGAGCTGTGTGGTGGATGTTGATGAAGAGTCAGTGTGCATAAATTAGGGATGTACCATCTCGCTTTCATTCGAGCAAAAGAGGCACATGAGTTTGAAACATGCAGCCGAGTGAAGTCTCGCGCAACATTGAAGCAAATGGGATCCGTATCAGCAAATACGGCACCTAGAGAATGTACAACGATCAGTACAGGGAGGTATCAGCGGCCATTGCCCAGAAATGGTGCACCCAATTTATAGCACCTGGTTTCCTTCAAAGTGGCCATTCCAGGGCCATGGTGAAGAGGATGCGATTCGGAACGTACAAGAGAGTACGAAAATTGTGCGTGCATGTATCGCAACGGTGGGATAGGATTGAAAGAGTACATACCTTCTGAGTGGCGGATACGGGCGCATAAGGGAGAAGCAGACTGCGAGCAAGCGTAGTGGAAGTCTGTTTTAAAAAAGGGGCAGATACGGCCGGTTTTTTTCCATATGGAGGCCTTCTACTTCATCCAATCGAACGTTCTGTTGACCAGAATTCCATAGCTGTTGAATCCCACTGCGTGAGTTGGATTTTTCCCTGCGCAACATGTGATGCAAACACACACAAACTAAAATCGCATCCAGGTTCATGGAGGGAGTATTAAGAATCGGTTTTCTGATGTGGGGGCCTTCTATATCGTCTAATAGAGTGGTCTGTCAACTCAGAATTCCATAGCTGTTGAATCCCACTGCGCAAGTTGGATTTTTCCCTGCGCAACATGTGATGCAAACACACACAAACTAAAACCGCAACCCAGTTCACAGAGCAAGTATTAAGAATCGGTTTTTTCGTATGGAGGCCTTCTATCCCATAAAACGTAATGTTTTGTCGACTCAGAATTCCATAGCTGTTGAATTCCACTGCGCAAGTTGGATTTCTTTCTGGTGCAACATGATGCAAACACACACAAACTAAAACTGCAACCCGGTTCACAGAGCAAGTATTAAGAATCGGTTTTTTCATATGGAGGCCTTCTATCCTATCCAACTTAATGTTCCGTCGACTCAGAAGTCTATAGCTGTTGAATCCCGTGGCACTATAGGGCCCCACCTCAGCCGCAACCCCTAAGCTTTTCAATGATTATGATTCCTTCGCCCTTCACCTTGCTCTCTGCCATGTCAGTTTCAAACAATTTCAAACTCTCTTCAGTCTACATACTACTCCTAATTTAATCTGGATTTCCAGTAAGCACACAGTCTCGAATGAAACCATTTGTGGGTTTGTTCTGGCTCAATTCATAGACTAGATGTAAGATTGCATCTTTGGTGGAACTCGAAGAATAAACGCGATGCAAAGGGAGTTTGATTCACAAGCAAGCTACGGAGCATGGTACCAAACAAATTTCAGCAAGTCATGAAGTGCTGGGCTTTAAAGGCTGTCAAGTCTTGGGACAGGTATGGCTTGATCATATCTTTCACCCTCTCGACAACTGCCGAACCGATGGTCAGGGAAGGAACCAATGCTCCCTCCGCATTCCAGTCCTTTGGGAGTAGATCAACCGAAAAGCACCCACTGAGAAAAGTCTCCAATTGTGTCTCCTTTGCCCGAACATCCGCAGATTGTGCCTGCCTCTCGACCGAGGTGTGACTGCCCAGCAACAGCAAGACTGCACGGCAATTCGTTGCAAACGTCTTCTTGTTTTTGTATGTTCTGGGGTTTAACCCTGCCCATGCAGCGACATCAACCTGCTCGAGTTGGGGTATGAATCTTTGACCTTCCCAAATTACGCTCTCGATGATCAGCGCTTGGCGGATTCGCAGGTAGGCGGTGCCATAATTCGCATCGAGAAGAGCAGTTAGGTGAAACGCTTGCTGGATGAAGGACTTGTCCAGTGCAGTGCTTTTTCTGACGAGGTTGGAAAGAAACAGAGGAATGGAATGTGCCGTGTTAGTGGCAGGGGCAGATGTGTGTGATCGCGAACGACCACCACGAACGGCGGGCGTGAGGGCTCGAGTTTGGACCATTAAAGACACCTGCGATTGAGGAAGCAGAACAACCTATAGGATTCATTGAAGTTGCGCACCGGACAAGCAATACTTCCACTTACTTGATGGTGAAATTCTGGAAACACTATGAGCATCACTTGACAAGGTAGTCGGAAGCACTCGCAGTATGTCTCGGGCTCACAGGCAAGAGGTACTCGATGATCATATGAATGATTCCAATTGGAAGAAGATGGTTGGTGCCGGTGTGTACATGCTTCTGCTTCTGATATCAATGCTCAGGGTTTTGACAGTCTTAGCCTTGATTGGCAAGATGGACCGGGCCGATGAAGGGCTGGCAACTGTGCAGGAGGCATTCAATAAGTTATCGCTGCGAGTCGGAGATGAGTTTATTACAAAATGGGAACGCGAAGAACGTGATGCACTGTCCCCAGGAGGCATTGGACGAAAAATATACAAGGCAGAAACACCAGATGGCGAGTAATTCAATACTCATCTATTGGGCTATCTCACTCGACTCGGTGTGCTCTAGCTCCAGGTGTCGCAGAAATGTGTCTACATCTTACCGAAAAGGAGAAGA
Source organism: Mycena sp. CBHHK59/15 (assembly GCA_029204085.1). NCBI lineage: Eukaryota > Fungi > Basidiomycota > Agaricomycetes > Agaricales > Mycenaceae > Mycena > Mycena sp. CBHHK59/15. The sequence goes on from JARGXW010000603.1 coordinate 74,971, forward strand.
TGGATAAAGGGAAGCTGAGTGGATCCATCGCTCTCATCACGGATGGTGTGAATCTTGAGCAGGCGCAGTGCGTATTGAGATTGTGAAGCACGTGATTTGCTTATCCAAATTTAGGAACAATCTGGCCATGTATGTTGCATCACTCGGAAAGCGCCCGACCACTGCTCAACGAAGAGAAACCATCGGAAAAAGGGATGCTCTTCAAAGGCGGATTGGGAAGTTCCAGAAATCAATGCTATCTTTTATTCGAAAGCATCATTCTGACGAGAGTGATGACGAGGATGGTTCGAGCAATGATGACAACAGCTCCGAGGATGGTAACCGGACCGATGATGACCAAATCATGATCGGTGATATCTCCGATTCCGAGGGTGAAGATGGGAATTGGGATGAGGAGGAGGATCAGGATGCCGATGAAAGTGCAATGGTTCTGCCTGAGAAAATGTGCCTCTCGTTGCCCTCAAATCTCAAGAAAGGTCATCTCTCTAGTGAGATATACACCACTCTCTGCACGCAGGAAGCCACAGTTCGTGAGGGCCAGATCAATGATTCTCTTCGCAGGTTGAGGATGGCACTGGGTGAAAAAGCATGGATGTTGCACAATAATGTACGGGATGCCAGTGGGGGAAAAGGCAAGCTACGTGCTTGGAGTGGTGTTGCAACAAAAGACAAGGAGGTAAGGAAGAACTTGAAGGTGTATCATCAGGCCACTGCTGCACTTCGTCGGATGGGAATGGGAGAGAAATGGAAACCTATCACCAAGGACGACTTGAAGATGTCAGGGGATATGATAGAGGCTAACAGGACTGGTCAACGAGCACACACCCTTGCTTGGTTTTGGCGCCTGGAGGATGACGGAGCGGTGGGGGAGATGGGAGAAAGCGGCGAGATGAGTGAATGTGAGTCACCATGTTATTTGTTGTGGCCCCAGAGTTAGTTAACTTGGTCTCAGTTTACCGGGTTAATTGGCTACGTGCGAAGGCCAGAGTTGCACGGTGGGCTGAAGAGAAGATATTCGTCTCAAACGAAATGATCTGGACATTCAATTCCTTTTCATATTATCGTGACCAGTGGAAGGATCGTATCAGAGCAGCAGAGCCGAGCGAGCTGGGGTTAAGAGCGTATGTGGAGAACCAGGTGGATTTATGGGGAAGCTTCGCTACTCATGCACAGGAAATGTTTGACTGAGCGAGATCGACACCGAAGAAGGAGAGGTGGAGGAAAAAGGGACCGGCAGGTGTATTAATTACAGTCCTATGAGAAAGAGTGCGGATATGCAGTTTCAGTACTGGACGGTGACAAGCACAATGTTGATTCCGGTTTGGGAAAATGGATAGGGTAGTCAGATGAACCACCAGAAGCGCCAGTAATTGACTGAGTCTCTGATATTTATGGGAAGAGGTGGATGTGGGTTCAATGCAGTGCTCGCAGCATTTTGATTTTATTATTGCCCTTTGATAAGCACAATGCAAGGATGTAAGGGGGGAAATATTGCTGCATTCGAGGAGCTGCATCGAAACGAGTGCAGGACATGGTATTTTATGTCAATCAAAATATCGATCAACTCAGTCTCCATGCATGGACTGCATAATGTTGGATGGATGAGCTGGAGCCTGGTGGGCAGGCCACGAAATATTATTGTGCATGAGCAGCTGAATCAAGGGAACAATATCATGGTCCCTGGGAATATTGATCAGCCCAGCTGTGGTGTTTAGGCAATAATATTGCTCCATCAATCAGCTGAAGCCGGGCATGCAGACGAGGAAATAGTGCGGCACTCGAGCAGCTGAATCGAGGTGAATCCAGGGAACAATATTATTGTCCCTCGGAATATGGATCAGCTAAGCCGGGTTGCATAGCCTGTATGATATGGCTTGGAATCCGCTGAATCCAAGTACGCAGGCCACGGAATATTGTTCTACTCAAGCAGCTGAATTGAGCCGAGTTTGCAGAGCAATATTATTGTCCTTTGGAATATGGATCAGCTCAGTCGTAGCATCAGGGCTGCGCAATATTACTATGTGGATTGGCTGAATTCAGGTATGCAGGCCACAGAATAATATTTTACTCGAGCAGCTGAATTGAGCCGAGGTCGCAGAACAATATTATTGTCCCTCGGAATATGGATCAGCTCAGCCGTGGGATGTACGCTGCACAATATTCCTCTGTAGATCGGCTGAACCTAGGTGTGCAGGCCACAGAATATTATTCCACTCGAGCAGCTCAATCGAGGTGAGGTCGCAGAACAATATTATTGTCCCTCGGAACATGGATCGGCTCAGCTGTGGGATCTAGGCCGCGCAATATTCCTCTGTAGATCAGCTGAATCCAGGTGTGCATGCCGCAGATATTGTTCACTCGAGCAGCTGAATCGAGTGGATTTCGCAGACTAATATTATTGTCCCTTGGAATATGGATCAGCTCGGCCATGGGATGTAGGCTGCAGAATATTACTCTAACAACCGGCTGAATTCAGGTATGCAGGCCACAGAATATTATTCCACTCGAGCAGCTGGGTCGAGCCGAGTTCACAGAACAAGATTATTGTCCCTCGGAATATGGATTAGCTCAGCCGTGGGATGTACGCTGAACAATATTCCTCTGTAGATCGGCTGAATCTAGGTGTGCAGGCCACAGAATATTGTTCCACTCGAGGAGCTGAATCGAGCGGAGTTCGCAGACTAATATTATTGTTTCTGGGAATATGGATCAGCTAAGCCGTGGTGTTTAGGCTGCAGAATATTACTCTAACAGCTGGCTGAATCCAGGTATGCAGGCCGCCGAATATTGTTCCACTCGAGCAGCTGAATCGAGCCAAGGTCACAGAACAATATTGTTGTCAATCAGTATACCGATCAGCTCAGTCTTGGCGTGTAGGGTGCATAATGTGCCTATGTGCTGCAACGAGCCCAGCAGGAGATGTAATATTATGGGGCATTCAGCCCATTCGAAACCTTGTAGCTCGATAATATTATGCTAAGCTGATCTGTATCCATTTCATCTAATAATATACTGCTCATGCCTGCCCCTGAGCATGATGGGCCGCAGCCTATGGTCCGGGCTGGATAATTTTCCCAACAATATTAGTACCCCCTTATACCCTAGGACCCAGCCGAGAATCAGCCGGAATTCCGGGCCCCTTAGGAGTTAGGCATTAATCATTCGTAGGGGACCTAAGCTCTAGGCAATTGTTGACTGTATCTTGTGGCGTGCTTGTGTGTCTGGGATCGTCCGGATCAAGTTCCGTTTTCCTTTTCGTTTTCCCTACAACTTCTGATTGCTCTGCGTGTGACTCCGGTGGACGCTCTACGGTTTCACTTTCCAATCATCTTCTTTCCCCGAAGATTGATTTCAGACCCCAATTGGAACCCGCGATGGATTAGAGATTCGGACAAGTGTTATCCAAGTGCCAAGTCGAACTGTGGCCGTCTGAACGAGGTCCCTACTGAACGATAAACAAGCCAAAATCAAGCCTTCTTGAAACCAGAATCGAGATTCTACTGGCGCTGAGTAACTACTTATTTTCAACAAGGTGAGGATATTCGGACCCCGGTAAACTCACACGTGCACCAGTCTCAAAAAAAAGATGTTTACCGTCATTTTCTTTACGACATATGCGCTCTGCACGGAACCGGACCGGCGAGGGAACTATATTCGTCCCCGTCCGTGTCCGGCGGCTGTGAATCTAGGCTTTCATGGACCATGTTCTTTGGTTGCCGGTATGCGGGTCTGGGTTGTTCGGCGTTCTACGAAACCATCCGCAGGCTGTCGAGTTGTTCGGTGTCCATGTTGAAACCTATCTCCGATGATGAGCGCTCGCCGAATGTCGAGGGAAATTTTGCCTGGTGCATTGTCTCAGCTGTGGTCTCAGGCGGCAAGTTCAAATTAGAACAGTACTCCTTTCGCCTTCTTCCAACTTGAACCTCTCATTGACCTCATCCTTTCCAGCGACTAACAAACAGCGTCTTACACACCTTCATCTGATCGTTCGAGTACCATACATGGACAGCTCAATTTTCCTTCCTCGCCGGAGGCTAGCTGAGGTACTGTGGTCGGGTCGCTCAAGTTTCCTAAGCCTCCCTTCTTGCCGGAGACTTTTTGCGATATAAAAGCTGGAAACTCTCCCTGTCTGTCCGCAAGTTGAATCCCCCTCCTTCAGTTTAAGGATGTTCTCCAAGGCTTTCTCTGCTCTCCTCGTTACTGCGCTGGCTGTCTCAGCGTCGCCAGTCGCGCCCCTCGAGGTACACATTTCTCGATTCACACACCATCAATATTCAACATTTGAGTACGACAGGCCCGCCAGGGATGCGCGCAGACGTATACTGTCGTGAGCGGAGACACCTGCGCGGCCATCGAGTCAAGGAATGGAGTCTCAGATGCTCAGTTGCACGCACTGAATCCGTCAATTAATGGTGGTTGCACGAGTACATCCCCTTCCATCTGTCCATGTCAATTTTCGCTGAGATTTTCTTTTCGCTAGATCTCCAAATCGGCCAAGTCCTGTGCCTCAGCGGTGGCGGGGGACCTCCCCCCAGTGGCGGATGTGGGCAGACATATACTGTCGTGAGTGGCGACACCTGCGCGGACATCGAATCGAGGACTGGGGTCTCCGATTCTCAGCTGCATGTGCTGAATCCGTCAATTAATAGCGGCTGCACGAGTATGTTCCCTTCTACCTGTCCAGTCCATGTCAATTTTTTGCCGATTTTTTACGCTAGATCTTCAAATCGGCCAAGTCCTCTGCGTGGGTGGTGGCGGGGGGTCTCCTCCCGGTGGAGGCCAGTCCTTCAACGGCCTAGGTACGTTCTCCTATTCTCTGTCTTGCACTTGCGGCAATTATACCTCGTTATCCAGCGACCTTCTATGACCCGATGGCGGGTTTGGTGCATGCGGTAGCCCTCTTCAGAACGGGGATTTCATTGTTGCACTCGGAACGGGACACTGGGATGGCGGCTCCCATTGCGGACAGACGGTTAATGTTCAGTGTGCGTATCCCTTCTTCTTTCCTCTTCTCAATCGTCAATGCTGAATTGCATTCGTACCGCAACAGTCCAAGGCCGGACCATCCAGGTCAGCGTGCAGGATTTGTGCCCTGGCTGCCAGGGTGCGAATGGAATCGACTTGTCCGAAGGCGCAATGGCGGCGCTTGACTCAAACTACCTCAAAGATGGGGTGATTTCGGTTGTCTGGTCCTTTGCTTAATCGATGTTGCGCTCCGGGCCTGGAGATAGATATTAGATTTAATCTGGTTCTGGTCGTCGAGTCACTTCTTTGGCTGTTCATTTAATGTGGCATTTGGTTTCAAGGGTTTGAGTTTTCTGTTTCGGATAGAGTTCGTAAATGTGAATATGAATGTTTTTACTGTTGAGTCTGGAGGCAATAAATGCCACCTCATGTAGCACTTACATGGTATTCATAAATCAATTCCCTTAACCTTCTTAAACCTTCTAGCGAACTGAAACCCGCTTGTCCTTTGAGACTCTGTTCTGCCGAGGGAAATCTTCCAGCATTTCAGCGTCTGGGAGATGATCATTGTTTTCGAGTTTTTCAGGCAGGACTTCGTACTACTCAATGACCATATGCCTTTCCACCATTTACTGTATGGCTTTCAACTGCACGACCACCATGAATGTTGATGAGGGCTTCATCGTTCTCATGCAAAGCCTCGGAGTCAAGAAAGCCGAACAAAGATTGAAATGGCTCAGCCATTCATACTACCCTCCGAACACCCTTGTACCACTGCTCTCAAGCCATGCCTGTAACCTAGGAGCATGAATCAGGATAGGATCTGGCAAACTTCATCCATGTCTAATTTCACCTTGGCACCTGGCCGAGTCTCGAATGTGGGGGGTACTGTTGAGTTCTCGTAGTGTGCCGGACTAACTTGAATAATTGGCGGCCTGCTCCAGAGGCTCAACCTCTCTGGTTGTGAACATTGACGGGTCGGTCTTTACGCTTGCCTTTCCTGGAGAAATTCCCACCGAGCTGATTCAAGCCAAGTCTCAGACCTACTTCCTCGTCAAGCTAAATATCCCAAACACCTGGAAGGACTGGAATTGGAAGCTATTCTGGTCTCCGCTCCATGGGAAAGACATTGACAGGATCCCGAGCACACAAGAGCACACTTACAGGTGTGGGCTGGGTCAGTCGGGTGGTTTTTTTTCCGAAAGTCGTGTCAGCAATATGGGGATCTCGGGTGAGTGGGCAGGAGCAATGATAGTACTATGTATTGATGTTTTCAATTGAGGTCCTCACGCACGTTGGTCTTGAGCCATTCAGTTTCGAGATAGGTGGCAGGGCGGGTCATCTTGATGGCTTGGGTAGCAATCAGTTGGTCCATTAGTGGTGGCGACGAAATTTCTTTCAAGACATTGCAAGTGGCAAGACAGTGCAGATGAACAGAAAGCGAGGGAATGGAGGGAAGGCGCAAGGATAGAATTGGAAGAGGAGAACTCAGAAGGGGTGATGGTGGTTGAGGTGAAAGGAAGACCATCGCCACGAATCATTGCAAATATTTGGACATTCGTGATTTCCGAGGAACAATGGACTTGTGAATCGTGGATGCCTTTGTCCGAAAGGCCCGACTTGGCGCCTCCGTGGGATGAAAGCACTCTCCTCTGGATATTCTTCTCCAGATGCAGCGACAATACAGCGACACTGGAGCAGCTGTTTGCGTACCGCAGTCTCTGGTGCAACGCTGGTGCGTAATTATTTTTGATGAGCTGTTTTACGGGTTGTGCTCTAGTTTATGAACAATGGTAATATGATAGGTTTCTAGGTGAACACTGAGCTGTTATGGTGGCCGACCGACAGCTGGTCTCGAGCTGGACATCACAGCTGCATTACTGTACTATTTCAACCGTAGGTTCAGCAGATCTAACCTGTGACCCCTTAGGTTCAACTTTTGATTGGTTCAATTGCCTTTTTGGACGATTCTTTCGGACTTTGCCGACTTTTTTGGCGCCCCTGGACGTCAGTGACCTGTGACCAAAACTAAATAGGTTTCAATTCAGCCAGCGTTGTGACCTGTGACTGAACCTACGGTTGAAATAGTGCAGTATTCACCTGGAATCAACATTGTAACCATATCGGGACGGCATGATCGGCTGAATGAATGACAGCCGAACCTTCCAGCTCAGATTTGACCGACGAATAATTGGTGGTGTAGCCAGTGGATGTTGCACGGAGACATAGTGTGCCGTGCCGTTCTGATGCCGTTCCGGCCCGTTCGGACCACTGTGTGACCGTGATGTAACCCTCTCTCTTCTCTTTTTTTTTTTTTTGGAGCGTTTGGAGTAACAAAGTGAAGTCTGCAGAAGCATTCTAAGTTTGTCCACTTGGGTTGATGGTTTGGGCCAGTCATGCCAGTGATTTTTGTCCAGGAGGAAATGCGTTACGCACGATATTTTAACCAGTGTGGGACTCTGGCCTGTGTGAGTTATCCTATACTATTCATTGGCCACATACCCACTAAAACCCCCCTCTGTGAGTGTCCAATCATCTGGCAGCGAGTCCTCATTCATAAGCAGCCCACTCCAGGTGTTTAGTACAATTTGCTTTTCTCAACGCAAGTGGGCAAAATTTAACTTTGTCCGTGAGAATACGGTCACATCGCAAGGGTGAATCCACCAATTTCAACCAGTGGGTGTGGATGTTAGCCATGGCAAGTGTTGCGTCAGGATTTGTAGTGACTCAGTTCACCTGCAGGTTCCAGATACAGTGCATCCGACTGAGACCAATACTGCAAACAGTCTCCCTTTCTCAAGTCTAACTACATTGCTGTTTTAAATCGTACGAGGTTACAGGCTAATATCAACCCCCAGTTTAGTGTTGGCCAAGAGGAATATTTCCTTGACCACAGTTGTCTTGTGAGAGACCATATTATTTTTTTGCTCCAGAGAATAACTTCCAAAGCAATGTGCTCTTGAGATTCGGTCACATTACAGACATGGCATCTGCCATTTATCTTCAGAGTGTCCATATGGGATCAAAAATCACCCACCCTAAAGGTGTTGTGAATACATTTCCACAAAAACTCCTGTGAACGTCGTTGTATCGTGGACGATCGAATTGAACCCCAAATCACTGCATCAGATGGTGTGTAGCCGCAGACTTCCTCGACTGAGCAGCGAATGCGATCGAGATTTACAAAGTCGAATTCCGGTATGGTTTCGGACGCATAGAGCGTATAATTTTGGTGAACATTCTTTGGAGCCCTGTGATAAGGGCATTCCTGGCAACTCGAACATGAGGTCTATTTCTGAGTCTATTTCAACCATCTGAATCGGTTCATTTCTATGGAATTTAGCAAGGTTCTCCTCTGACTTTCTTCAACTGTGGTCCACCTACTCTCTCATTCAACATGGCTATTGTGGCCTCCAGCAGCCAGAAGTTCGGATCTAGTAAGTCATTCTCATATTTGCTTCTTTCCTTGACTAACACTCGTAACAGGAAATTGGAGGAAGCACAAATAATCAGCAGGACATTTCGTGCAGCGTTCTGCATATCAACAGCAGTCCTCCCAATAGTGCAGATGAAAAAGTCAGCGGCATATCAGGCGTATCAAAAGTCAGGGATACAGCCATACTTTCTTGTGTAGTATCAGTCACTCATGTAAACATAGGAAGAATGTGATCATAATTGGAGTCATAACCTAACTGGACACATCATGCATCTACTTCGGTCATCAACATAACTGGGATGCATAATGCATCTAGTCCCCAAAAAGGAAATGCCTCCTATGCCGCGAGGAAGATGAAATAAAATCATTTGACAGTCTGGGTAGGTTGGAATAGTGATGAACTAAGATTCTACCACAAACAACCGAGCCGGGAAAAATACTTTTCAAACTGGATGTGTTATGGTCCCAAAAAGGAAATTCTCATATCGCCCATATCTCGGCGAGGAAAGAAGGCGATGAGCTGGGATTTTAACGGGGAGCATATATGGGTCCTATACCCACCTAATGCGTCAAATTAACTTTCGAAAGTTAAAGTTAACAATATATCTTTAACGAGAGCGGTAAATTTGAGAGTGAAGTAAGAAATAGAATGATGATTAGGGTTGTTCACGGTAGCCATTTTCGGCTCCTTTTCGCGTCATTTTCCTATCATTTTTCCTATCATTTTCTCGGCATTTTCAAAGAGGAGGTCAAAGAGGAACACAAAGAGGAAGCCAAAAAATGGCCCTTTTTTCATAATGGATGTATGTAGCTCATTATGCAAAAGAGCCATTTTTCCCGTTCCTTCTCGCTCTCCTCTTTCGTTCCTTTTTGCCAAATTTCAAACTCCGATCCAAACTCAATTTTCACTCCCTCCCACCACATTTGTTACTCTAGTAAATACTCCACACTCATTTCTCATACCTGTATGTCACCCCGTAAGCCTAGGCGCCCAGGCGGCACAGCCAAGGCTGCTACGACAGCTGCCAAGAAGTCGTCAAAAGCCGCCAAGGACGGGCAAGCGGGCAAGCACAAAGCGGCTGCTACATCCCCGACCCATGCTTCTACGTGTCCCCAAACCAAGACTGCGAGAGCGTGAAGATAACAAGTAGTGTTATGTAACTGTTCTGACATGAGGTCCGATCGGACATTGAACTTCGAGCGGGTGCCGGGATGTGCCGACACCGCCGTAAAAATGAAAAGGGGCCTTTTCGGTCCATTTTTGCCAGATGCACGAGGCTACCCGTTCACAGTAGCCATTTTTGAGCTCATTTTCGAGTTCCTTTTTGTTTCATTTTCACTCAAATGGCGGGGAACTGGCGAAAATGAGACAAAAAGGAGTGCAAAAAGGAGCCGAAAAATGGCTACTGTGAACAACCCTATTTTGTGTACACCGCCAAAGTGGCGAAATGTTGCCACCACCCGATCCGGTCGGGTGGTGGGTATCTGTCAAAATAGCTGATGCCGGCTGTCAGTCCGGTGGGTGGCGGCTGAGAAACTCAGCCATCTACCAGCCGTTCGCCACCTGGATACAGCTGTATAGCATGTCTCTACCATGTTCCTCCCCAGCTGAAATATATTTCTTGGCCCCATCGCATCCTCACTGATGTGCGTGTCTTTTCCATCGCTACTCTCATTTCACGGAATTTCCATGCCAGCTCGTGCACGTAGCGAGAACGATCGCCATGGGGTTAATCCAAGATTTATCTATGGAT
>JARGXW010000604.1:0-85072 GCA_029204085.1 Mycena sp. CBHHK59/15
GCCTATCACCAAAACTGATCTGAATATGAAAGGAGACATGATCGAAGTGAATTGTACTGGACAACGAGCACATACCCTCGCCTGGTTCTGGCGTCTGGAGGACAGCCCTGCCTCAGACGAAATTCAACAAAGTGGAAAGATGTTGGAGTGTGAGTGCTTTCATTATTGCATAATATGGCATAGACCTCATAAATTTTATTGGATCCAGTTTACAGAGTGAACTGGCTCAGAGCCAAGGCTCGGGTAGATCGGTGGAAAGAAGAGGGGAAATTTGTGGTGAATGAGATGGTTTAGACAGTTAACTCCTTCAAGTATCAATGTAATCAGTGGAAACTCTGGGTCGAGGCTGCCAAGTTGGAAGAGGAGGATGGGTTGCAAGCATATGAAGAGAAGCAGGTGGACTTATGGCAGAGCTCTGCTGTCCATGGTAAAGAAATGTTTGACTGGGCTAAGAGTACACCAAAGACACATCGATGGAGAAAAACTGGGCCAGTCCAAGGATTTATGGTTGTAAATTAGACATTCAATTTTATCACTGTGACTGCTTCGAGCATAAAACATGGTTTTGGCTGTTATTTTGGAATACGGGCCTTAGCGAAGTTCCTTGAGAGGTCGGGGGCATTCACCAACGGTCTGGTCAATTTGATGGCTTTGGCAAACACTTCCTTGTACTTTGCATGTTTGGCAAAACATACTTATCACAGTGAGCTTATAGCAGTAGTGGGTCTTTCTCTTCCTGCCAGACAGCTTGATGGCACCGACACCTGGGAAAAGACTTGCCAGTGTCTCCTTGTCGTCCTCAATGGCAGTGATAAAGGTCCAGGTAAGGTCAAGATCTGTGGTCCAGCTTGATGTGCGAGTGGTAGAGATATCATGTAGGTTGGTTATGCACTCAATGAGAATGTTGTGTATCTTGTTCTCCCAGGCACCAGAAGCTGCTTTATCGTTGGTCTCTTCAAGTTCATTCACAGCAGCAAGCTCAGGTTCATTCACTTTCTTGGGGCGGCCTCGAGGCTTTTTGGCTGGTTTTTCCAAGTCATCTTGAGCTTCAGCAGCTGCAATGGCAGCAGCATTGACAGCCTTTGCTGAGGTAACAGTGGCCCTCCTGGCCATAACAAGGAAAGTTGGAGGAACATGCAGGGCAGAAGTGAAAAAAGCAAATATTTGTCAGCAGCAATCGTAGTCACAAAATAGTTGTAGTGCACAATAGTTAAGAGATTGTAGTGAATGAGAATCAGAATCGCCTCAGAATCATCGTAAAATCTCCTTCAGAGGAGATTCTGATTTACGGTGATTCTCCGACGCTTAAATAAATCTAGAATTGTTGTCAGAATCGTCCATCAGAATCAACTCAGAATCGCTACCCTAAGATGCATATGAGCATCCCATCCATGTCGCTCCTCCAGCTCTCCACCAGTGGCTTATTGTACTTCTCGGCTTGCGATATATACATTGCCCATAGCTTAGCGGCAAAAGCTTCATTCGTGTCATCAGCGGTGAAGGATTCAACAGTTCCAGTACTACTAGTCTCCGATTCTAACCCTTTCTCCTGGTTGCCCATACTGGGGGATTGTGGGGAGGGTAGAAGAAGCTCGGCGGCACCCATGGAATGAGACAGCTTTCACCTATGTAATGTAACATTGACAGGGACAATGGTGCGGTGATAACAACGACAATGAGATACACGCTATAAGTAATTTGGAGATCATGAGGGCCGGATATTAAAAACACACACTGCAATTAGTAGAAGGTAGCAAACATGTCTCACGTATATGGTTCCGAGTCGCACTCAAAGTGAGTTCATGTGGCACACGATGATACTCTGGAGCGCCAGTCGCTCCACCGTCACCCACCCGTGCCACCCAGTGTTGGCAATTAAGGGTTAAACCTTGGCCGTCTGGGGCATTAAGGCTTATTAAGGTTTAAGGGTTAATCTCAAGGGCAGAGTTAAGGCCTTAAATCCATTTTGGAAATATTTTCATATGGTCAATTTTGCAGCTGTAAAGCATCATACCACACAAATGGAGAGAATAAGTAATTCCAAGGCTGTTACTCGTCTCCAGAGCATCCAATTGCTCTGGCATCCAGCCTTTTATCCTCCACCAAATCTGCCAAGGGCCTCCCTAAGTTCCGCCTCATGATCGACGTCTGCTTGAATAAATTTAGTGCCAGGTTTTTTTTGCCACACTGCCGAGAAGAATTGCCTGCCTGGTCTTTGCCCATTTCTTAATTGTAAATTTTCATTGGGATCGGGGATCCCCAGCGGTCCATGCCGATATCGGCCCAGACCCTTAAGCCTTAACATCTCCGAGCCCCACCATTAAGCCTTATGTTAAGGCCTTAATAACCCTTAAAAAGATTACTGTACTATTTCAACCCTTTTCAATGGGAGTGGTGCACAAGAGGCCACGTCCTAGCTAGGGCTTGCACCCATCACATATTTTTATGGGTTGACAGGCCATAAAAACAATTATGCCCACATACCATCAGCGATCCAAGTGGGTCATGAAACGGGACGGTGACAGTACGGATGAGCTTATAATCCATGTTCTTATTGTCAAATCGTCCTCCGACATCACTTCTCCATCCTCTTTGGGACTCGTATTATTGTTATGTATGACAGGTCACCTGACTTAACCCTTTTTAGGATTACAATTAGGACTTAGCTATATAAGACCCTTACATATGCCATGTACTTCAGTTTGATAATTAATGTTGCTTTGCTCTCCGCTTTGCACTGAGTTGTCCTCCGGTTAATTCCCTGGTCTTCCTTCCTTCACCGGCCTCAGTAGTATGCACATCCTACTGTCCTGTGGTGCTTGCGTTATTCCCCCATATACTTTCTGGAAGTTCCAATCCTCTGGTTCCCGGTTCCGGTTCCAGAGTCTCCTGTCTAGTCCTTCCCTCGGCTCGGTATATAACACTTGCCACCACAGGCCCTCGTGAGCTTATAATATGTCTGAGGCTTTCTGGAAGCTATCACAGCCCCAGTAAATTGTAGTTGAGTCGGAATCCAAAAGCCTTGTGCCATTACAGAGCATACTTCGCAAGTGCTACAAACACCGCACAAACAAATGTTCATGAGCCCCTCCTTGCCACTGCTAACCCTCCTGGGTTGATAACATTTCTGAGGCTTTTTAGAAGCTATTACAGTCCCTGTAAATTGTATATGAGTGGAAATCCAAAAAGCCTTGGGTCATTACAGAGCATACTTCGCAAGTGCTACAAACACTGCACAAACAAATGTTCACAAGCCCCTCCTTGCCACCACTGCCCCTCCTGAGCTGATAATATTTCTGAGGCTTTCTGGAAGTTATTACAGCCCCTGTGAATTGTATTTGAGTCGAAATCCAAAAACCTTGGGTCATTACAGAGCATACTTTGCATGTGCTACAAACACTGCACAAACAAATGTTCATGAGCACCTCGTTGCCACCACCCACCTTCAATCAAAGTCCCTGTAAATTAAATCTGTAGTGAAATCTAAGGAATCTGGGGCACATGTTACAAACAGATGTTTACAAGCTCTGCAGCTGAGGATATTTCTGATGATTCCATATTTAATGAGAATAGGTACCAAATGCATATACAAGATCTACTGCTGGCAAGGGAGGAACACCAATTCCAGGTGTTGCAATCTGGAGTTCTTCACACAGCTTCCTTCAATGCCACGTCCTACGATATGGATCTCGAAGCCGAATCTTTGGCGCATTGGGGGATGAATCAGACGAATCTGTTTAATGGTTTATCTTTGCGACAAAATAGTGTCTAGCAATCCAATATTTCCTTTTGTTGAGATCTTTTGTTCGTGTTTAAGTTTTTTGGTCGGTTTTATTGTTTGGACTGTGACAGAAGAAAGGAACCAGCGATCAAAGTGAGGATTATCGGAACATGACAGTGCAAGTGACAGTCTAGGTGACTGATGGACGACAAGCGTAAGTGACACGGCATTGTCCACCGTGACTGGCACTGCCACCCTCCCACCGCACAAGTACCGACATCAAGCCCATCCTTGTCCTTGAGCGGCTGCGAGCCTCCGGCGCCATGGGAGTCCTCCCCGTTGCGCGACGTCGTCGTCGGAAGCACGTCGTCATTGTCCCGGTCTGCACGCACGCACGGAGACACATCGTCAACACTGGGCAGCACCACAAAGTCCCCGTTCCCCTCGTCAAGCTCGAGCAGAACAGACGCCTCCACGCGCATATCCTCCGCTACCCTTCTCGCCAGCGGCGAGCGCCCATGCTGCTTCTGCCGCTCATGGCGTATCTCGTGCCGCAGACGCCTCAGGCCCTGCGAGACGCCGTCTCTCAGACCCGTGGATCAGGATTGGGCTGCAGGATGACATGGGCGAGCCGTTCGGGAGCATGGACAGCACGGGCGGCAGGAGCACGCGTGCAAGTGCGGATGTGGGTGGTTGGTCGAAGCAACCAGCACCGGATCGCACGCGGTGATGACGTGAAGGACAAACGACTTGCCGCCGCCCGGGCGCACGGCGTACACGTAACCTCGACCTCCTTGCGCGCCCCGAGCTTCGCGCCGTCGATGTCGAACTGGAAGCGCCGGATGAGCGCGACGTAGTCTTCGCCCAGCGTGTGGAAAGAAAACTACCACGATATGTAGATAGGTTGTGGGAACGCGCGAGAAGGTTGTGAGCCCAACCCAAGCGAGCCAGCTGTGGACGCGATCGAGTCGGTAAGCATTCAAATCATGCAAAAGAAGACTCACTCCTCTTCCCCAGGACGTCCCTCCACCCCACTCGTCTCCCGCTCGCCGAATCTCTGCCTGCCCGCGCACATAGGATGCCGCGAACCCCGGCGACGACGCGCTCAAGCTCATCCCCGTCCCCCACCGTAAGCAAACCCGCGGGAAGCGAGCGACACGCTCACGGCAGCCCTGATGTGTGGTGCGCTGCCGCGAGCGTGACTGTCACACGCCACCACGCAAGCGAACCATCTGCGGGGTCAAAGACCAGCACATCTTGCACGCCTGCTTAGCGCGTGAACCCAGCGCGAGTAGCGCGCGTGTCGGGGGCGAAGGCAATCGCGAGCGGTGCCGGCGGGGGCGAGTCACCTCCTCCAGGCCCACCGGTAGTCCTAGCCGCTGCATGCGCAGGAAGGGGTGCACGCCCTCCGCCCCCGCGCCCACCACCTTCCCGCCCCGTACATGCAGGCTGAGATGGCCGCGCACGTCTGCGCGTCCGCCATATGGATTCACCGCGAACACATGCACCGTGTGCCGGCGGGTCGCAAGCACTACGAAGTGTCCGCCCACACGCCCGTGAGTGCATTGACGACCGCAGCCCCCGCACGCCAACGGCCAGCCCTCCGCGCAAGAAAGCGCTGCGCCGCCTCCCATCTTGCACGAACGCGAGCGCGCTCACCCTACACGCCACCTCGAACGCAGCCACCCCCTGTTCGAGGCCGACAACACGCACTCGAGTGCACCAAGGGCTCGGTGGACACGGCAAAAGAAGCACCCCTGGAGCACATAGACAGGGGTCACAAGGTTCACCAGGGGTAAGGGTATACCTCCCAAGGTACAAGGTAAGGTATGGGGAAGGTAGAGGTAGAGATTGCCACCTTGATACCTTTGGGCAACCCTTGTCCAACCTCCAGAGGTACAGAGGTAGCCAGGGGTATGGTAAAATATATGTATGTAGCACAGTTTTAGATGTAAGTTCTGTGTTTTTGGACACAGATATGCCATTTGTCCAAGGCCCATTAATGAGTATACATATCTGTCTTAATTTCACTCTTGCAACTATCCCATCCAGGTGACACTCTCAATCACCTTACCTATGTTCAAAAATTATATTGACATTGAAAGCCTTATCACAAGGCTGAGATAGGTAGTAAACCTCAGAATAGTTACAAACTGGTATGTTTGAACATCTAATGTCCATATTACCTGCATTATGGCTTGATTGTTCACAAAACCTGCTCTCAAAGGTACAGGTAAGGGTCTAAGGGCTGTACCTCCAAGGTTTTAGAGGTAAGGTAGAGATAAACCTCCCCAGAGGTCAGGGGTTTCAGAGGTAAGGGTAGAGGTCAGGGCATTTGTACCTCTACCTCTACCCCTGGTGAACCTTAGGGGCCAGCGGCGCTGTCCTGTTGCGTAAGTACGAGGCGGGTGGTACTCGTGCACGACATCGGTGTGGATCCGTTGGTGTTAGTGTTGGTGGATGCGGTACGGGGGCGGCGACGCTGAGCACGGAGGTGGGGAAGGTATACTGCCCGCGGGGTGTCGTCCGTCCGTGAGAGGCCGATGAGCGCGGGCGGGGAGTGTGTGCACTGAGGAGGATCGTCAGCACGTGAGCGGAGGTAGATACCGACGTGGAGACAGGGAGTAGGACGTGGTATTAAATATAGACGATCTGTACTTACCATTACGATGAATCGTGCCGGAGCATCAACCGGCAAGGCGTCCCTGAGCCACACGCGGCTCCCCACATAGAGACGACACACAGTAGTCGTAGACGTACAGCGCGCGCGGAGTCCTACGAAAAGACGGATTAGTCAGTATGGATGGGAGAGGAGGAAAGCAGCAAAAAACAATGAGGGATGGAAGGATAGTGGGCGAAAGGAGAATGGCGGGGGAGTCAAAGGGAGCCTGAAGGTGTATGTAGAGGATGTGCATATCCACGGGCGGAGGGGAAGGCGACATGGAGAGATATGAGGCGCGCTGCTCGCGTATGCCTGCATATATGCGGGTAAGGGCAGGGGTGTAGCGGAAGCAAGGGAAGGGGGGAAAAGAAAGGCAGGGGAGTGGAAGGCAGCAAGAAGGGAACGATCGCGGGGCAGGCGCGATGGGTAGCAGGATGTGGGTATACCACACACCAAAACCTGCGACGAGACGATCCCGAGCTCAGAGATGAGATCCGTCCTTGCCGCAAAATCAGGGACCAAACATACGCAAAGGGCGCGAAAGCGAAAAATGGGAGGCACTGCAAAGATCAGAGAAAGAAGGAAGAAGGAAGACTGCGCGGCGAGGATCAAAGAAAGAGGAACGCAAAGAGAAAAAAACACTCACAAAACACGCTACTCAGATACGCGGGCAGCACCCCCGCCTGCACAATCAGGCCGTGCATCTCATCGCCCGCCCCTTCCCGATTTCCATCGTCCTTCTCCCCGGGGCCTCCACAGACTGTGTCCCAGATCGCAGTAGAAGGTTTGAGCAGCGAAGATGTATTCGAAGGAGCCGGAGTCGAAGGCGGAGGCGGAGCGGGAGAGGCAGACGGCACGGCGAGGTTTGAAGCTCTCGCACACCTCCGAGCGCGCGCGTTCGTGAGCGCGTGGCGCCGGGCGCGGGTGTGGCCGAGTAGAGCTGGATAGACAAGTGAGCCGGTGAGGGGGAGCAAAGAGGAGGGGACAAAGAAAACAAGCTTGCAGGTAAACAGGGGCGCACACATATCGGAGCGGCCGCAGAGGGGACGTGCCCTTAGGCCGTAGTAGCTACAGCGCATCCAACGACAGAGACGACTCGCCGATGGACACGGTATGCAGCGCCAATGGACGCGCAGGGGGGCGCCCAGACGGACACCGCTCCTCGGCCCATACAGCCGACAGACAGACTGGAGCAGAGCCCGGCGCTGCGCAACGTCTTGGTGCGTGGCGTACGAGCGGACCATGGGTGCGGGACGCCGGGCTCTGCTCCAGTCTGTCTGCAGGGGCGTGCCGACACAGGCAGGCTACCAGCGCAGAATGGCGGAAACTCGCGGCGGCGCGCAGAGTGCGGCAGCGGAAGCGACGACGGAGACAGAACGTGAGACGCTCTTGACGCTCTTGGTTTGAGACCAATTTGAGATGCGATACTGTAGTCAATGGCGAAGAAGGTCAAATCGGCCCACAATCGGGCCAAAAGATCCGAGTCACCACGTGGCTTGTGTATGATGTCATTGGCTCATGTCCCTCACGCTCTTGCGGGTTCCCAAGTTCGTCCTACGGGGGCGTGCAGGGACTCCTCGGGACTGGGCACAGGCGGTCTTCCTATGTGAGTTATCTTTGAGCAGTCTGCACCAAACAAAAAAGGCACAAAAATTGGCTACACGTCATACAGAGACTCCGAGTTATATCGTCAAACTGCTCCGCCTCCACCACCTGCGTGTCCGCGCTCATCCGTGCTACTCGCCCTCCATACACGCACCGACATCCAGCCGGCCCTCATCGTCCTCGAGCGGGTGCGAGCTGGTATGTAGCCGGTGTCGAGTGTGGTCCTCCCCATTGCCCGAGAGCGCTTCGCCGTCCTCCCCGAATACTGGACGGTCCCCGTCCTCGTCGAACCCGAGCGGCACCGACATCTCGACGCTCCCCGTGGCCACCGCAGCCCTTCTCGCTGGAAGCTCCTACTGCACTGATGGCGCCTCTCGTCGCAGACCGCCAAGGCCCTCCGCGACGTCGTCCCCAAACCCCGTCATCGTGCTGATCGGGATTGATCTGCGAAACGACGCGGGCGAGCCATTCGGCAGCATGGAAAACATGGGCGGCGGTAACGCTTAGTGCGCGCCCGCCAGCGTGGACGGCGGCGCGTCGAAGGACGACGGGCAAGGATCGCGCTGTGACGACGTGAAGCCGCCTTGTTGACGCCCGCGCAGGCCTCGAGCTCCTTGCGCACCTCGAGCTTCGCACCATCGCGGTCGAACTGGAAGCGCCGGACGAGCGCGTGGTAGTCCTTGTGAGGGTATGGACGGAGACCTGGTGTGAGAGGGTCGTGGGAGCACCTCGGGAGGAAGTCGAGCGTTCTGCCTGAGCGAGTCGGCTATGTAAGCGACCAGGTCAGCAAACTTTCGAATGATAACACAAAGGACTCACTCATCCTACCCAGGACGCCCATCGACACAACCCGTCTCCCCCACCACCGCCCGGCGGATCTCTGCCCACCTGCGCTCCCTGTGCAGATGTCACGTTGCCACTACCGCATCCCACGCGCCCAGCGCCATCAGCGCCTCCACCGCGCGCGTGCCGCCATTGCGCACATATGACACAACGAGCCGCAGCGGCGACGCACTCGTGCTTGCCCCCATCCCCTTCCCCACCGCGCGCCACCCCGTGGGCAGCGATACGCTCATTGGCAGCCCGGGCGGTGGTGTACGGCCTCGGGCGCGACCGCCACGCACCGCAGAGCAAGCACGCCTTCCACGGGGTCATACAGGAGCATGTCCTCCACGCCCGCCGTGCGCCCCGCGGGCGACACGGGAGCCCGGCACGAGCAGCGCGCGCACGTCGGGGGTAACGAATGTGATCGCGAGCAGCGCCGGCGGTGGCGCGCCGACACGACGAAGCGCCCGTCGCGCGGGTCCGCGAGCGCCGTGACGGCCTGCTGCACAGGCCGTACAGCTGCGCCGCCTCCGCGGCCGCCGAGCACCGCCCACGCGCTGTCTCTGACACAGGCATCTCCCGTGGCGCCTCCGAGAAAGAGCCGGAGGCACGCGGGCGCACTGCACGAGAGCGCGCAGCCCAGGACCCGCGGGCGGGTGTGTCGACCGCGGGTGCGAACGTTGCTGACATTGGGGCACGCTGCGAGGGAAGCAGCGCCCGAGGCGGTCCTCCAGCCCTGCAGCCAGCCGGTGGGGCGGCGCGCAGCGCGGCAGGTGCGTGGGCGAGGAAGGCAAGGCACCGCCCGTGGAGCGCGAAGACGGGGCGGGCGTGCTGGGGTTGGCGCGCTGCTGGTGTGGACACGGGACGGGTGCGAGCACGAGGACGGGGAAGGTGAGCGGCGCAGGGTCGGCCGTGCGTGGACGATAAGCACGCGCGGGCAGCGTGTGTTGAGCGGTATGGTTAGCATGCATCCATATCGAGAGATCGAGTGGGTGGAGGCAGGGGAGCGGGCCCTGGTATGATATAGACGATGCTCACGACAACGATGGTCACGAAGCGTCAAACCATGGCGTCCCGGACGTAGACGCAGCATCCCACACAGAGACGACGCGCCCCGCATGCAGGTCGTAGACGCACAGAGCGTCCGGCGTCCTGCGAAAAGAGAGATAGGTCAGTATGGGATGTGGGAGGACAAGGGGAGCAGGAAACCAGCGAGAACATGAGAAAGGGAGGAAGGCAGGAGTAGTGGGAGAAAGACGGACGGCAGTGGGAGAAGAAGAGTGCAGGAATACAGGTTCAATGAAAGAAACATCGACATAGCGACATAGAGAGAACGGCGTACAGGAGGCAGAGTGGGAATGCAGATGGGCGGGACGTGCGCAGATGTATATAAACAGCGAGGGGCAAGGGGTGCACAGGAGGCATTGAAGACAAAGGAAAGAAGGCCAAAAGAGCGGAGATACTCACAAAATGCCGAACGCGAGACCCCGCCCAGGACACGCAGACTGCGCACGATCGACTCGCGCATCTCGTCGTCCTATACCGTGTCGTTCTCCCATCTGCCGTCGCCTTCTCCCCTCCTCCGCCGTGCTGTGTACCGAGTTGCGCCCGACGTGGGTGTGGTCCGAGAGAGCTGAATAGGTGGACGTGTGAGAGAGCGGGTGAGGGGGAGAAGAGAAGAGGGGACGAAGGAAGAGAACAAATCAAGTGCCGAGGGCGTACGCATATCAGAGCGGGGATGTGCCCGCAGTGCGTGGATGGTCTGCGGATAGACCCGATATGCAGCGCTCGGATGCGCATGGGGGCGGCCAGACGGACGTCGCTCCTCGACGTGTAGAGCTGACAGAGGGATGTTATTTGAATAAGACATACCTCGGATCCCCATCCAAGTCCATTTCGTCCCACCAGGATTGCGTCCTCGTACTCGCCCGTCGTCCCCGTCCGCCGGCGTCCCATTCCCATCCTCGCTCACACTCGCCGCGGTAACCTGCCCCACCACTGAGCGCCGCAGTCCGCGACGCAATGACGTGGCGTGTGCGAGAGAGCGGCTGCGTGGCCTGGCTGCAGTGAGATAATGTGCAGCGATGGCGGCTGATCGGGCGCGATAGGCGTGGGCACTGCAGGACGCGTCGTCAGCGCCTTCGAATACGAGATGTACGAAAGGCGAGCGGGCGGTGTAAGCGGAGACAACGATAGCCTGGAGAGCTACTGTAGTGAGCGACGTCCGAGGCTGCGTGCGGACGAAATATTCAGCGAGCAGGCAAGGCTGAGGGAGGGTGGGATGCGCACCGGCAGTGACGCTCCCGCCGGCTTGCATGACTCCCTCCCTCCCCGCTCGCTCGTGCGCTGCGATATCGGTCAGCCGACAGTCGGGATACGCGGCGCGGCTCGAGCCTGCGATCGCGCGAAGGACGTGTTGGCCAGCCCGCATCTGCAGCGCTCGCCCTCGTTTGCGATGGCTCGTCTCGGTCTTCCAGGGGCACGGTGACGCTGAGGAAAGGAGTCAGTCAGTATCAGGAATTTGAGAGGATAGGGAAACGTACACAAGGCGCCAGCCAACTCCATCTCCAGATCAATGTCCACGCCCGCCCCCAGCACAGCGTCGTCGAGCTCGTCCCTCAAGCGTCAGCGACCCCCGTCCGATAGCGGCGTTGGGTACTTGTACGCGCGCTCCTCCATCATGTCCAGTGCAGGGCAACATCCGAAGTGGCGTTGGTGGGGGTCCGGGACAAATGCAGATGCGTTGGTGAGTTGCTGTCTTTGGCGCTGGCACTGGTGCATCATGAGAAAGCACGTGCATCGGGCGCCTTGGCGGACAGACACCTCCGCCGAGCGATCGAGGCAATTGCGCGCGATGCAGTCGGCCGGGAGGTTCGCGGTGGATGCTCTGCGAGGAACGTGCGAGAGACATGCGGGTAAAAGATGGATATATGCGACCTGTTAATAATGTGAGTAAAACACGTTCCCGAGGACAGCTGCCGTCTGTTAAGTAATGTGCCTTACAACAATGATGGGCGCGAGAGATGTTGTTACGTAGTTAACAATCCTCGAGAAGGCTGCCGGGAAGCGCTCGGGATGCCTGGCATGTGCGCAGGAGCGAGCGCAATGCTGATGTTAAACCATCAGCGGCCGCGACATTGGTGTTAACAACGCCCGAGAAGCTGGTGATGTGAGCAAGGCTGTTAAGTGGCGTGCTGATGCGGCGCTCGGTTAACGGCGTGTTTGATTCCGAGCTGTCAGTGATGTCAGATTGCGGGCCGAATATATAAAGGCAGCTTTGCACGATGTCTCTCTTTGATCCCCTCCGCTGACGCTTGCCTAAATGTCTTCACAATCGGTAATTGATGTTGTTGGTCCCTTGTGCTGGCATGGCTGACTTGGAAGCAGGGTTCAGACTCAGATGAAGGTTTCAGTTCTGACAGTAGTGACAATCTTTGGATCTGTTTGCTATGTTGTGAGTGTATAAGCTAATTCTGGTGGAAGGATGAGCTGAGCAGATGAACAGGATGACCTTCAGAGAATGCTGTTATTGATACCTGAAGGCCACCCTGATCGTCCTCGACATCTGCAGAACTTGGCTGTGTCTTTTGGACAGCGATATCGGAGATGGGGAGATTTGACTGATCTTGAGGCTGCCCTGCAGAATGGTCAACAAGCATTGGCACTGACACCTGAAGGCCACCCAGATCGTGCTCGACATCTGCAGAGCTTGGCTGTGTCTTTTACAGACAGATATCGGAGATTGGGAGATTTGACCGATCTCGAGGCTGCTCTGCAGAACGATCAAGAAGCATTGGCACTGACACCTGAAGACCACCCAGATCGTGCTGGATGTTTGCAGAGCTTGGCTGTGTCTTTTACAGACAGATATTGGAGATTGGGAGATTTGACCGATCTCGAGGCTGCTCTGCAGAACAATCAAGAAGCATTGGCACTGACACCTGAAGGCCACCCAGATCGTGCTGGATGTTTGCAGAGCTTGGCTGTGTCTTTTACAGACAGATATCAGAGATTGGGAGATTTGACTGATCTCGAGGCTGCTCTGCAGAACGATCAAGAAGCATTGGCACTGACACCTGAAGGCCACCCAGATCGTGCTCGAGGTCTGCATAACTTGTCTGTGTCTTTTACAGACAGATATCAGAGATTGGGAGATTTGACCGATCTCGAGGCTGCCCTGCAGAACTATCAACAAGCATTGACACTGACACCTGAAGGCCACCCAGATCGTGCTGGACATCTGCAGAGCTTGGCTGTGTCTTTTACAGACAGATATCGGAGATTGGGAGATTTGACCGATCTTGAGGCTGCCCTGCAGAACAAGCAAGAAGCATTGGCACTGACACCTGAAGGCCACCCAGATCGTGCTGGGTGTCTGCAGAGCTTGGCTGTGTCTTTTGGACAGCGATATCAGAGATTGGGAGATTTGACCGATCTCGAGGCTGCCCTGCAGAACAATCAAGAAGCATTGGCACTGACACCTGAAGGCCACCCAGATCGTGCTGGACATCTGCAGAGCTTGGCTGTGTCTCTTACAGACAGATATCAGAGATTGGGAGATTTGATCGATCTCAACGCTGCCCTGCAGAACGATCAAGAAGCATTGGCACTGACACCTGAAGGCCACCCAGATCGTGTTGGACGTCTGCAGAGCTTGGCTGTGTCTTTTGGACAGCGATATCAGAGATTGGGAAATTTGACCGATCTCGAGGCTGCCCTGCAGAACTATCAACAAGCATTGGCACTGACACCTGAGGGCCACCCACATCGTGCTGGACATCTGCAGAGCTTGGCTGTGTCTCTTACAGACAGATATCAGAGATTGGGAGATTTGACCGATCTTGAGGCTGCCCTGCAGAACGATCAAGAAGCATTGGCATTGACACCTGAAGGCCACCCAGATCGTGCTGGACGTCTGCAGAGCTTGGCTGTGTCTTATACAGACAGATATCAGAAATTGGGAGATTTGGCTGATCTGGAGACCATATTCTCCACTTATGCTCTTTCTTTCATAGGTACCACTTCAGACTCTGTTGCTTCCTGGAAGGCAGCTCTGAGATGGGCATCCCTGGCACAAGAACACAGGCCTTCAGATTGTCCAAAGGCATATTCAGCTGCATTTGGCCTCTTACCTGACATTCTCTGGATCGGTAACTCTTTACTGGTTCATCAAGATGCAACCAGGAGAATTGACATCACCCAAACCACCTCTGATGCTGTTACCGCCTGCATTGACCATTTCAATCTGCCCCTTGCAATTGAGCTCCTTGAGCAAGGGTTGGCAACTACATTTAAACAACTGCTACAACTGAAAACCAGTGGTGATGCACTTCTGCCTAAAGCTGATGATGACCAGTTGAAACTGCTTTCCTCTGAACTCTTCAGTGGAAACTCCGAAAATCCTCAGGGGGTTGCCATCAAAAGAAATGCCTTGATCAAAGATATTCGGACCCGTCCTGGCTTTGGATACTTCCTTCTGCCTCAACCTTACAAGCATCTGTGTCAAGCATCTCAAAATGGGCCCATTATAATTCTCAATTCTCACAATGATCACTGTGATGGCATTATTCTACTCCATCCAACTCTGGACCCCCTCCATGTCCCACTCCCCAGTCTCACATTACACGAGCTGGAACAACAACGAGTTAGCCTTAAGAATTTTATTCGTGGGCATAATATCAGAGTCAGAGAAGCAGAATCAATACGTCTTTATGGGAGCAGAGAAGGACAGAAGTCCTCTGAACAATTTTTTGAAGACATGCTAGCATGGCTTTGGAGTCACATTGTTGTCCACATTTACAAGGCCATGGAATTAGTGAGTATAATAAATGTTCATCCTTGTGCCAAACTAAAATCATTATTTCCCTTCCAGCATGGCATTCATGATGGTCGACTGTGGTGGTGCCCTTTGGGTATGTTCACTGGCTTGCCCCTGCATGCAGCAGCCCCATCCGATCACTTTGTTCAGTCTTATACATCAACCTTGGGAGCACTTCTTGATGCCAATTCAAAGAAACCTCCCAGCTCCATGCAGAGTGTTGGTGTAGTTGGAGTAACACATCATGGACCTGGTGGAACAGGAGCACTTCCTGGAGTTTGGCAGGAAATTACCAAAATTGTTTCCATTGTTGGTGAACAGAATGTTCAGAGTCTTCTTGGAGACCAAGCCACTGTGGAAGCTGTGAAGCTTCAGCTCCAAGATTGTTCCTGGGTCCACCTGGCTTGTCATGGACAGCAGAACTTGCATGATCCTCCAAAGAGTTGCCTTCAGCTATATGAAGGCATCCTAGACTTGGAAACCATTCTTCGGATGCCACTTTCCCATGCTGAATTTGTGTTTCTTGCTGCATGCCAGACTGCCATGGGGGATGCAGAGCTGGCCAATGAATCATTTCACCTGGGAGGAGGGTTCATTGCTGCAGGCTTTCGTGGAGCAATTGGAACCATGTGGTCCATGCTTGATCAGGATGGGCCAGTGCTTGCTGAAGCAATTTACACCCACTTGTTTAGCAATAGCAAAAAGCCTCAAGCAACTGATGCAGCAAAGGCTTTGCAGTTGGCAGTGAGGAAGCTGCATGATTCCGGAGTTTCGTATGAGCGCTGGGTACCATTTATTCACATTGGAGTCTAATGTTGTAGTTGACTTTATACAATCCTTTTCTATTATTCCTGGCCATGAATGACTCTTGATCACAGACAGAGATGCCAGAATTGGACTTAAGGGTGGGAAAAGTAGGTACCTAGTACAGCCAACTTTCATGAACACAAGCAATCTTCTGCCAGATGTCCTTTGCCACCATCACTGAAACAGGCAGAAACCGACAAGGCCAAATAAGGCCTTATAAAGGTCAAAAGTGGTGGTGGGCACCGACCGCATCAGTGATGGGAAGGTTACGTCAGCTGATGGCTCCACTCCAGCCATGAGAAATGGTCCGCACTTTTTCAGAGTGGGCATTCGACCTGCCAGCAGAGGCTTGGTGGGGAAGCAAACTATGTAACTATACCTAAAACTTAAAAGAGCCCTTTTTGGTTTAATTTTTCTTCTTGCCACTGCCAGTGTATGGATATGATAATTAATTGGCCTAAATCAAGAATCGGGCTCTTTTAAGTTGAAGTTTGGGCCAAAAATCACGTCCAGACCACTTCATCGTCGCGTGATAGTGCACCAATCAGACCAAAAACTGCCCAAATCATTTCACCGCCAAATTCCTTAATTAGGTATGTGACGGAGCGCGTTGTCACAGCCAAAGAAGCTCAGATCCAGCAGCGTTTGGACGCGACACCGCTGATCTCGAGTATCGAGGACATCCATCGGCGTGGAATGACGAAGGAAAGCTTCAAGACCAGCTTGAAAAGATTCGGCGGCTGTGGAACACGCAAAAAGTCGAGAGGATTGTGATCCCGAAAAAGTCACACATTCCAAAACTGGCTGACAAGCAGCCCGTGCTCGTCCACGCCTTCCAAGAGCATCTGAAACTTGTTGGAACATCTTCTACCAGGTTATTCCGAGTTCTTCGGTTGAACAGGAGGGCAGCGACATTGTTCCGGATCACTTTGACGGAGACGATGCAGATTTTGGACAGTTTGACGACGATGTACCGGTGTTTTGAGTAGATTTGGTTTAAGTAAAACATTTACACTACCTAGGTATTATATTTCCGGGGGTTGTTGAGCTCAAATCATGGGAAACGCAGACGACGGAGAGGTGGACCACATTTCAACCGGTTAGATTAAGTCACCGGCTTAGTCATCATCCCATCACTGATGCGGTCGGTGCCCACCACCATTAAAAGGCGCAAAAGGCTTATCAGCATGGCAAAAAATCATCAAGCCTCATGAAACATCTAATTTCTTTGCAATGGCCTATAAGCATGGTGAGATTCTAAAATGCTGCTTTGACATGCCCCTGCTTTCAAACATTTGCACTGTGTCAATGCGTATATAATGACTTACTGCGGCCACATATATACACCATGCTTATTGATCTTTGCCACAAGTGGATTAATTCAGCTTGCTTGTAATTGGAGAACAGGCACAATAATTCACAATTTAAATGTAGGAAAGCTGAAAAAAAAACAATCTCATTGAAACAAGCACAGGTAGAATATACAGATGTAGTAGCAGCAGGGGCAGCAGCAGCAGAACACTTTTTAGTGGTGAGGGCTGCCTTGAGCTGCTCAAGGTGGCTGGGACCAGACAAGCTTGCATTGGCTGTGGGCTTGGAGCCAGCAACTGTGCCAAGGACGACCCTGCCGAACAGTCAGTAAACAGAGATATTGAGAGAGAAAAGGGACTCACTTGTTCCACAAACCAATAATCTCCTGACCCCATTACTCATTGTCGAAGAGGTCACAGTAGGCTCGTCACCAGCCATTATGTGTAAAGCGGTAATGACGAGTGAGCAGGTATTACTTACAATAACGGCTGGTGGCACTTAGGCGTGATTGAACCGATGGAAATTTCAAACTCCGAATATACCATATTGGGAAAGCCCCTAAGAGTCGTTTTCAACCAAAATGCCCTTCAACGGTATGGATCAAATATAAAACTCTCCCTGTCGACTTCTGTAATCTTTCAAATATGATCCCTCCACAAAAGTGAATATTGGGGCCTTGAATTCAAGTGCTTTGTATGCATTATTGCTTCAGGCTTAGAAACACCCCCTCGAAGTTCAAGAAAAATATTGAACCTATCCAGTAAATCAAGGTTTTATTATAGTTCGATTTTTGACTTGCTTATAACAGGCAGAGGTCCCCGAGGAGCCCAAACACCTCAGTTCTCTGTGAAAGGAGCACTGCCACTGCTTCCCCATATGGTATATTCAGAGTTTAAAATTCCCATCTCTTCAATCACAGCTAAGTGCCACCAGCCATTATAGCAAACAATACTTGCTCACTCGTCATTGTTCCCTTGTTATAACGGCTGGTAATGAGCCTAAGGTCACAGATGGTCCAGAAGAACTCCTCGTAGTCAAAATGATCCCCATCCGTATTGTACCACTCTTGCTTGGAGGACAGTGCAAATAGACTGGAAAGCAATGTGTGTGAGATGGACATCATTGGGAGGGTGATTCACATACCTGTGTAACAACCCAGGCGATGACATGAGGGGTAAAGGCAGTCATGGTGATGATGCTGTATGGCTGTAATAGTGTGCCATAATTATTTGGTGCACCTGTATGGCTGTAATACTGTAACATATTATTTGTCACACCACCTACACAGTTTTTGCAAAAAATGCACCACCCATGTTGTTTATGACAAAGAAAATACACCACTGTTACAAAATATGCACCACCTCTGTCAAGTTTCAGAAAATTCATCAACTACAGGTAGGGAAATTTCACCACTTCCAGAGACTCAAGAAAATTCACCAGCCTATGTTACAGCAATGTGTGATGTCTTGGGCATTACAGTTGATTAGCCTAATGGTTTTGGATCTGATTCTGAAGTGTGCCTGTTCTCAATGGGTTATCATAGGACAGGCTAGGGCCTGCTACCCTCAAATGTTATACTTCATCTAATAATCTTTAGACCAAAGGCAGATTGGATACCAAGAAAATTAGTGGGTAATGGAACATGTCAGTCATAGCCTTTCTTGCATGGAAATTAATGCAAAGCTCCATTGATTCCATGAGGCAAATGCCAGGGTTTGACATAGATGTCTACCAGGGAATTACCTTCAGTACATTCTCAGGGTTATACTTCTATTTAGTCCATTGAACTGACCTCTCAGCTGAGATCAATACATTCCCACAGTTTTCCAGCCTACCCACTGCCCAGCTCCTGATATCAACATCAAGTACAAGTAGTGCTATTTTGCATGATAGTCTGAGCCTGTGCATTTTTGTGGCACCCACTCATGCTGTGCAACTTGGTAGGGGTGTGCATTTTTTGATGGAAATCAGTGGTGTGTTGTTGTGCAAAATTGAAATAATAATGTTACAGTATTACCCCCATACACCAGTGGGTCCTTTTTGGAAGAAAAATTCACCACATTTGCTCATTTTATCATAAACTTACACTAGTTTCAAAATCTGAAACATATGCACACCCTGGTACCACTTTCAATAAATACACAGGTGTGTTGAACACAAAAAGACACTGCTTGATGTTTTGACAAGAAAAAACACTGCTCATGGTTTTGGAAAGATACACCGGTTCCATTTCCTATATTTTTTCACATCTCATTGCTGCTTTTTTTTTCACACTCCCAGATCAGACCCAAAAAAAACACTGCAGCAATATTCACTGCCACCTGTTTGGTCTGTTTAGTCACCAATCAACATGTGACATGGTTGTTCTTCTGTCATCATTGTTGTGACACCACCTTTGCACCAACACATTAGGGTGTTTCATAATTAGAATTTTGACCCCAACTTGTGCCGCAACTCGGACCCCAACTTGAGGTCAAGTTGGGACACCAAATAGTTCAGGAAACGAAGTTGGATGTCAAATCGTGCCCATACCCATGATCTGACATCCAACTTCGACCCCAACTTGATGCCCCAACTTCGTGCCCCAACTTCGGCTAACCTCGGTCACTCGGGCTTTGCCGCCGCAGTCATTATGTAACTACTCTGATCTTTCCATTGTCGGCGGTCGGTCTCCCGCCTCGACTCCCGCCACATCCCGAACTACTCTAAAATAATTGTAGTGCAGTTCAGGCAAATAACCATATGATTCAAGTTCACCAAAAACCATTTACAAGGCTAGGCACATAAAATACAACTATATTTCAGAGCACCACCATCCCGATGCCTGACTCAAGCTCCTGACACACCTGCTTAACTGCTTGTGAGAAGAAATCTCAAGTTGTGGTTTTGAAGTTGAGGCTCAGTTGAGCCCGATTTCTGGTAAAATGGGAGTGCAGGTGTTTCACAATTGAGTCCCCAACTTGAGCCCCAACTTTGGCCGAGTTGGGGTCCCAGTTGGGGCTCAAGTTGGGGTTGAAATTTTAATTATGAAACACCCTATTGTGTTCTGCTTAGTGATGTGCTAGCTCAGGCTTCAAGCCAGAAGCCAGGCCAGCCAAGCCATGGCTTTGTCAAGCCAGGTTAGGCCACAAGGCTGGCTTGGGCTGGCTTAGGCTTCTGGCTTCAGATTTCCCAAGCCAAGCCAGGCTGTCCAGCCAGGGCTTGAATACAGGAGGTCTAAGCTGTGTTCAGAGCATTATTTTTGGTAAAAATATTCCTTTTGAGTGGTTATTTGTCTGTATCTGATATTCCACTCACTGATTCATGAATAATCCATTCAGGTTATTCTGATGATACTTTGTCGAGACACCAATTAATACCTATGTTTTCACAAAAAGCTCAAAGTGTGCCATTATGGCTCTGAAATTCACACTGTTGAGTAAGTGCAAACACTCAACTGAGATAGAACAACTCACAGATAACCCATAGGAGGTATAGAAAATGAAAACATAATTGTGTATTATTTGGTGCGAGCCATGGCTCAAGCCTGGGCCAAGCCAAGCCAGGATCCCTGGCTTTGGCTCTGGCGTGGGATTTCTGAAGCCAGGCCTAAGCTATGGTTTGCAGGCCAAGCCAAACCAGCACATCATTAGTTCTGCTGCATTCCTCACTCTCCATGCCTGAGTCTTGTGCAGGTGAAGGCTCCTATGAAGTCATCTCTGAAGGTGTTGAAGATTTGATAGAAGCCAAGGCCTCTCTTAGGGTAGAATACATTGAAATTGATGCAACAGATGAGGAATGATCTCACTTCAGGTTAGATCATCCTGCATGACAAGGCCTTCCCTACCCCATTGATTCAGAATCCAGATGTTTGAACATGTTCAACTGTGTTCTGAGAAAACATGTTTTCCCAGAACACCAAACCTGAGGTTCGGGTTCGCAATTTCTTGAAACCTGAACTTGGGATTTAGCCTGAGCTCGGTTCAGGTTTGAACCGTTAGCCTGAACCTGACTTCCCCACCGCTAGGCATACCCCTGGGCAGTACTGTGGCATGCCCAGCACTCAGCCAAGGTGTAACAGTGGAAAAAAATGACAGTGTTAACACTCAAACCAAAAGAAGTACTGAAGCTTGCCTTCGTTTACATAAAGAGATATTGCCACAGATCAGAATATTCAACATCTCAGACTCTGCAGATTGTAAGTAAATCTATTGCAAATCAACCAGTGCAAGAAAACAATTACAGGTTTTTGCAGAACTTAGGATGTGGCCATTTTTTTTCTCCATTTTGGGCAGTTTTTGATTGTTTTGTTTATCACTTGTTGCAGCGTCAAATCTCATCTGTTCTCCTGGCATCAGGGTGCATTCAACTTGAAAATCTGTGATGGAATCTTCAGAATTTTTATTTGGGCTTTCACATGAATTTCTAGCTCAAGTATCAGTATTTTGTATATATCACTTGCAGCAAAGGATTGGGTGATCTTTCAACATCTCAGACTCTGCAGACAGTAAGTAAATATATCACAAATCAACCAGTGCAAGAAAACAATTGACCAAACTATAGCTTGCCTTCCACCAATGTGAGTAAGTGTGTCTCATGTATGTCTCTACAGCCAGCATTGGCTAGACAACATCCAATCAGTCTGGCTGGCATCAAAGCTGCAAAAGCCCACTAAAAGAAGTTCCATATATCAGTCTTGAGACACTGCTCAGCAAACTGATGGATTACCTTCATTTGAAGAGCTATTAATGCCAATCAAAAGATCAAAGCCAAACCCAGAGACTACAACCCGAAATTTGACTTGTAATCTGAGTAAAGTGGGACTATAGTGAAGCTTAACAATTAGGCCAAGCCAAAACTACATAGAACAATGGTAAACCATTCAGCATGGTGAACAAGTGCCCAGAAAGAGTGGAGGCTTGCAGAACTATTGGAAATTGAGTGCTAGTTTGGTGCCAGTCAGTACATGCAGTTGAGTGATTGAGCTAAGACAGAAACACAAGGTATAGGCCTTTCAAGGCCTCAACATTGAACTTATGGGTAAAAGGCTGTCATACACTCCCTTCTACACCTTTCCTGCCTTGTCCTTGGAAGATGTGGTTTTTCCGGTTTGTATTTCAGGAGCGGTGAAATTTTTGACCAATAACTAATAGGTGTGAAAAAAAGGCCCAACAGAGGTGGTATCCTTTCCCATGAATCTGAATCAGGTTTGAAATTTCTCACAAGGTTGAACCTGTGTTCTTTTTTTCTTTTGGTTGGGCAGCAACTATTTCACCCATCACGTGTGCATTTCCAATTTAGATGGAGGATGAATTTTTGATAAAATCGAACAATTATGGCACACTATTACCCCCATAATGCTGGCATTGCTGGGCCTGCCCCTGTGCAGCAGAATCGAGCTGTGGAATGACATAGGTGAGCCATTCAGGAGCATTGGTAGTATGGGCGATGTAGTGTGTGTTAGCAAGCCCAGACTTTGGCGGCCCCAGTGCGTGCTGTACATTATAAGGAATTATGTAATGCACCCAGCCATGCACCACTACCTCTCCACCAAAAGCGAGCAATGTCAAACTCGGTTTGACACACTGGCTGGGAGTATATATACTAGATAATGTCTTCAACCATGACATACATGCTGTACAACCTTGAGCATGGCCACTATGTGCTGCTGAGTGAGGACACTGTCCATGAGGTCAAGCACCAATGCAACCTGAATGACTGCCAGATGTCCTACAGACGACATGTGGAAGCCCATTGCAACAAACACAATCATGAGTACTGCTGGCGGGGGGCGGTCATGCTCCTCTCTGCCCACCATAAGCTCCATTGCATGCACACCCTCTATGCCCACCACCTCCCCACTACCCAAATGTGCTACGTGACTGCACGTGCACATGCCTATGTGCACGCCGCACAGTGAATACATGTGCTAGTGCAGTGAAGTGCCCATCACACAGGCCTGCAAGAGCCGTGGTGACCTGCACAGCAGGTCATACAGCTGTGTCACCTCCACGACCGATGAGCACCGCCCATACACTGCCTTTAACACAGGCACCTCCTGTGGCACCCTCAAGGAAGAGCTGGAGGCACATGGGCGCACTGCATGAGAAGAAGCGCTCATGGAGCATGCAGCCCAGGACCAGGGGTGGATGTGTCGACTGCAGGGGTGATTGTGGCAGTGGACGTTGGGGCATGCTGGTGGGAAGCAGTGTCTGAGGCGGTCCTCCAGGCCCTGCAGCCAGCCAGTGGGCAGCAGGCAGCATGGCAGGTGTGTCAGCGAGGAATATGCTGCGCCCATGGCATGCAGACGACACTGGCAAGGTGGGGGTGCTGGGGGTTGGTGTGCTGCCGACGTGGATGCAGGTGCGAGCATGAGGGTGGGGAAGGTGCACTGTGCATGCAGGGTCGGCTGTGCAAGGACAATAAGCCTGGGCAGGCAGCGTGCACTGAGCGGTATGGTTAGCATGTGTGCACATTGAGAGATCAAGTGGATGGAAGCAAAGATGATAGAGATGATAACTCACCATGACAACGACCCACACTATAGCATCAAACCCACATGGCACCCCCCAAGCCAGACACGGGCTCCCACATGGAGATGATGCACCACATGCATACCTCATAGATGTACAGCATGTCCAGCATCCTGTGAAAGGGGGATTAGTCAGTATGCACTGGAGAAGGAGCAGGGAGAAAGAAATCCAAGGATGGCAGGAAGTAGGATAGATGGTACAGCATGGGTGAAAGGGATATCACATGGAAAGATAGGAAGGAAAGGAAGGCAGAAGGGAAGGCGAGTGAGACACATACACCTGGATATAAGCACAATGAAAGGAAGGAAGGCATGGCAAAGGCAGCTGGAAAGGAAACAAACAAGATCATCTGCAATCGACCCCCTCCCAAATGCAGATCACATGCCCAACAAGTCCACGTGCTTCGCATGCGACAACGCGTCTAAGTACATCGGACACGTCTATCATGTACTCTAGTCCAAATACATTGTGTTTTCAGTGCTATCTGCCCATGTGTGGGGCATTGTCCTCCTTCTCTTGTCTGCTCCGGGTGGACTCCCGCTGGATTATCCAAGATCCCCATCATATCGGCAAAGCAGCGCTTCAGGTGAATTTTCTTAGCCACTGAGAAGGTAACCTGGCCAATTCTCAGTGTTAAAATTCTGCGCAAAGGTAAAATGAATAAAAAACTCACACGATTGTCATGGTCCGCTTCTGAGTCGGTCTCGTCATCTTCGGTGTCGTCTTTGTTTCCCATCCCTGTGTCTCCTGGTCCCTCACTCTCCCCGGGTGCCTTGTCCTGCTCCTCTGGAGGACTGTCTCTTGCTGCTCCGGGATCTCCTGCATTGTCCAGCCGTGGAGGAGGGATATCTCCCTGTTCTTCTTGTCGCTGGAACTGTTCTATGGCGCCGCACACACCCAGGACAACAACATCCGTTGGGGAATCGTCCTCCTCAACGTCGGGATCCGTAGTTGTATAGATTCCCGGAATGGGGTAATATGGCGGGAAGTTGTTTCAACGTAGATCAAGGAAAAATCATAAATCGGTGAGTGGCTTGTTGTCCAGTCGTTTGTTCGCTTCCCAAATGAGGTGCTTGCAGATTAAAAACCTGTCCCTTTCGAAAGCCGGGCATGGGCAGACCCACTTATCGATATCTGTGGCGTAGACTCCCCGTTCGCGAGCCTCATCCTCTGCAATGTGCTCGAGGCGTTCTTCCTGTCCTTTGGTGTTCTGGGCGGTCCGTAGTACCTCCAACTCCTTCGCAACGTGGCGATGCTCGTCCGTCCGACTTTTCTCGAGCCACGCGGCCTTGGCGTCTATCTGCCAGCCAGCAAGGGCCTGAGGACGACCAACACGATGAATACCACGAATATACTCCAGCTTGCGCCTCAGGCGAGGCAGAAGACTTGTCATAACAATGTTTGTGACCAGATCCAGCCTCGGCCGATTGAACTGCGCAAGGTCACGACGTTTGATATGCTTCCACATACTTTCCACCACCATCATCGTTTTCAAATGGGGAATTGCATTGCAAGATGCATGCACCCAGAGACACCATTGGTCTGGGGTGTACTAGTGGTTCCAAAGGTATGCCCAAACTTGCAAGAGGTCGTTGTTATAGCAGAACTCATACATTTGTTTGACAGCGTGAAGGTGGATCTCGTCTGCCGAAATGTACGGTTCTGTCAAGTACCAGATTCCGTCGGGGCCCGTCAGGGTCTGAAGGTCCTGTCAAGACAATAGCTTATGTGAACGATAAGGGAGGAACATCACAAAGGGGGACTTCGTGGATAAGTGTGAAGTCCTATCGGATGCCGGATGGAGGTCCGACTCGGGGACCAACGGAGGGAGTGGACTTGGCTTCAGCTCGTGCGCTGCGCCCTTCTCTACGCCCGATGTCCAATTTTGGAAGAGAGCGGAAGACCGAGAGGAAGAGAACTGAGAAGAGGGAAACTTAGTCGATATTCAAACTGACTAGAAGCGAGAGTACATCGAGCTATTTAAATGATATTGTAGTGTAATTAATCATTGGAGGCCGACAAGCTCCGCGATGGGAATGAGTATGTAGGAGTCAATGTAAGTCAATGCTGTGTCGGCGGACATCGGAAGACCGAGGATGCCGATGAAGAAAGTCATAGTGAATCATAGGGAGTCTTGAGCATATGGTGAATGAAGTAGCCAATAAGAATGGGGACGTTACGATTCGGTGATTCTCGGAGGCCGAGGGAGTCCGATGTCACGGTACGTGACAGTATCCCCCACTTAGCGCCGAACCCATGAGGTGCTGGGAAATCTGCGTCAGTGGAATGGAGTTCGGGGCCGATTCCGATCGGCCCGAACACTTCCGCAGCAACTATACAGTAGCATGTGATGTGAAAGCGAAAAATTTCACATCTCTTCCGCTACTACCATCATCAACCCCACTATCCACAATGCCCCGCCACGCTGACGAGACCGAGGCCGCCTACCTCCTTCGGATTGAAAACACACGAGAGGAGGACACGGAGGAGTGGGCCGAGGACGAAGTGGGGCTTTGTCATACCCTGCGCGCAGCGATGAGGAGGCGCAGGAGGGAGGACGAGGAGGAGGCCCGTCGGATAGCGGCGGAGGCTGAACGGGTGGCAGCAGAACAGGCAGCCGAAAAGGCTGAATGGAAACACAAGTGGGCAGAGGCTAAGAGGATAGAGGCAGAGCGGTTGGAGAAGGCGAAAGGGAAGAGTCGGGCAAGGTCCGAGGAGGAGGAGTGGGGCTCCGAGTCGGGGGCCGAGTCGGGGCCGACGGGGAAGAAGAGGAAGACGGGGAATGAGTTCCCCAACAAGGTAAGTCGGGGAGTATCGGGACCTGTCGGAGGCTAACCCCGTCCACAGTGCACACATTGCCGGAGTACCGGCTCTCCCTGTCTATGGCGCGAAAAGGGCAAGGCCTGCACCAAGTGCTACACCAGCAAAGTACGGTGTAGCTTCACCGCGGGCGAGTCGGAAGTCGCATCGGAGGCCGCTGGGGCCTCCTTGGAGGCCCTGGTGGGTGTTTTGTCGTCGGGTGCCGAGGCGACAGAGGAGGACCGACAGCGCCGGACGGTGCGAGAGAAGAAGGAGGCGGATGAAAACGCCAAGCACCACCAGAGGGCCGAGAGCAACCTCCTCGGCATCATGGGGGCTGTCGTAGACAGCTCGGATGCCGCGGAGGTGACCGCTCGCGCCCTACGTAACCTTGTTACGTTGGGAAGCGCCTGGATGCAAGTCATGCATCCAGAGGTGTGGGCAGTCGCCACCCCACAGATGTTGACGCCAGAGCCCGAGCGGGACGAAAACGGCAACTTCATCAAGACGCCGGTGAAGGGAAAGGAAGGGGAGTCCGGGTTGGGGCCGAGCGGGGGGTCGAAAGGGCCAGGACCCGACGAGGCGGGGACGAGCGGGTCCGCCTAAAAGTATCCTCTTGTAGTATAGAAATGAATTTTTTTTTTTTTTTTTTGAGTCGTGAAACGTGTGATAAGTAACATAAGGAAGAAAAAGGGGTTTTAAAAGGAAAACACTCAGAAGACCTTCATTGCGTAAAAACCTGTGCGAGACATCGTAAATGAGTCGCATCGGTGGCCGTCAGTGTCCGATGTTACAACGGACCAGGACGGTTAGGATGTTTGGCGTGAAATTCTTCAACAAGATCTGCTGCGTGGGCAAGTTCATCGGCTCGTAGCCAAGATGTCTCCTCTGCTGTTCCGGCATAGCCGTCCCAGCGAACAAGGTAGACTAGCAGAGGCCGACGCCGCCGATCGATTTTGCTGTCCAATATCTCTGCGATTTCATACTCGAGGTCCCCTTCTATCTCGATCGGGGCCGGTGGAGGCCGTTCTCGACCTGGTATAGTATTTGGATGTGAGGGCTCGAGTTGAGAGACATGAAAGACGGGGTGAATTTGATGCATGTCTCAGGGAAGTTTAACGGTGAAGGAAGCAGGTCCGGGCTGGGCAATAACTTCAAACGGACCATAGTAGAGTTCCGAGAATTTCCTAGTCGGTTGCGCCGTTCGGAAGCCAAAGGCGTTGATGTATACCTCGTCTCCGATGGAGATCTTTGGGTCCGCGGTTTTCCGCTTGTCTGCGGGTCCCTGATAGCGCTTCTGTGCAGCGGCCATCTGAGTGCGAAGCTCTTGGTGCAGAGCATCCAAGTCCGTGATGAAGTCTCGGGCCTGAGCGGAGGTAATATCCCGCTCGGGGTGCACGGTAACCGACGGGTGATAGCCCTTGTTGGCGAAGAAAGGAGACACTCCGGTAGTTTCATTAGGAGTGTTGTTGTAGGAGAACTCGCCTAGAGGGAGAAGTGCGGCCCAGTTGTTCTGCTGATAATTGCAGTACATCCGGATGTATTGTTCCAAGGTCTGGTTGACGCGCTCAGTCTGTCCGTCGGCGGAAGGATGGTATCCGGCGGTGAAGTGTAGACGCATATTGAGCGCTTCTCGCAAGGAACGGAAGAAATGGTTAACAAACTCGGTGTCCCGGTCGGAGGTGACATGGCTCGGGACTCCGTGCTTGGAGAAAACGTGAAGGATGAATAAATGGGCTAATTCGGACGCCGAGATTTTGCCGTGACAGGGAATAAAGAGTCCCATCTTGGACAGGCGGTCGACAATGACGAGGATGCTGGTATAGCCGTCGGACATAGGTAGCTATTCAATGAAGTCCATAGAAATCAAGTCCCAAGACCGCTCGGGGACCGGGAGTTGCCGAAGGAGTCCGTAGGGTCTATGGTGAGTGTATTTGCCGCGTTTGCAAGAAACACAAGATCGGACGTAACTTTTAACAAAGTCTCGGAGTCCGGGCCACACATATTCCTGTCGGACCAAGGCAAGGGTCTTGTTTTGTCCCCAATGACCAGCAAGTCGATGATTGTGTTTGTCGAGCAGAACCCGAAGTCGGAGTTCCGCGGCATCCGGGACGTAGATACGTCCCTGTCTCGGTTACCCAGACGTTCTTGTAGCATCGGCCCGGAATGATCCGGGCCACGCGAGTTCGGCTAAGAAATGATGGATGCAAATGCTACTAGAACGTCTGGGGCATTTGGTATGTAACACCCCCCATCGCGTCACACCCCTTGTCTTGTCCTCCTCCTGCCAAACTTTTGACCTCAGGGCTGTTTTAAGACATTCATATACATCCTGGGCTGGATCTGGCAGCTTTCCTAATTTTATTACTTGCTTTTTGGCCCAGCTGGTAGCATTTGGGAAATGACATGGTTTGGTGCAATTTAGCCTTCTATTGACCTCCATACAGCCAGAAGAATTTGCTCAAATACTAAGATGCATTGTATATCTGAGATGGGATACTTTAGGGAAGGTTTTGAGAGTGCTGGAACATACAAGAGACGATGTCGACCCAAGTGTGACATGGGAGTGTGACTAGATGGGGGTGTTTGTATACCAAATGCCCCAGACGTTCTGGTGTGATCCGGGTCCATCTTTTTCTTATCATTTATTCAAACTCCGCCGGATCACACTGAACGTCTGGGTTACCGAGACAGGATACGTCCATCGTGATAGAGAAGTCCATCTCGGGTTACCCATCGGGGGTCCGAGGCGTCATTAAGATGTCGTGAGGCAGAAGGGTCAGAAGGTAGGGCATCTCGGATGTCCGCGTGAAGTTGATCAATGTCCATAATGTGACCAGCTCAGAGCGCCGGGGTCCAAAGTGCCGATGCGCGAAGAGACGCACCGATCTGATGCTGAGTGAATACTGGTCGGAAATTATGCGGATTTGCACTGGCGTAGCCACTATCCCCCTCTTTAGGGTAGACGTCCCATCGTCTAGTGAGAGCGTCGGCCTTGCCTCCGAGGCGTCCCGGTCGGAACCGAATGATGAAATTAAACGGCGACAGATACTCGGACCACCGAGCTTGCCGGCGGGTCAAGAGTTTCGTAGTTGCAAAGTACTCCAGATTCTTGTGGTCAGTGACCACGTCAATTGGTGGGACTGCTCCCTCCAGATATCGGCGCCAGACTCGGAAGGCCTCGAAAACGGCCAGAAGTTCCTTGTCATGGGTGTCATAATTGAGCTCGGGGACCGAGAGGGTCCGAGAATGAAATGCGACTGGGCGGATTTCTCCGTCCGGCGATGTTATGGAGAGAATCGCCGCAATGGCATAGTTGGATGCGTCGGTTTCCAGAGTAAGTTGTGCGCCTGGAACCCAATGCGTAAGAATCGGAACAGTGGTGAAAGCATGCTTAAGGGTATCAAAGGCTTCCTGACATCTAGGAGACCAAAACCAGGGTTCGGACTTCCGAGTAAGCCATGTCAGCGGCACGACGACATTCGTTTCTTTGTTGGATTTGTGTGTTGAGGTCCAAAGCCATAAACGGGTGGGCGTAAGAAGAGTGAGTTTGAATATACTGTCAAGTACCAGATTCCGTCGGGGCCCGTCGGGGTCCAAAGGTCCTGTCAAGACAATAGCTTATGTGAACAATAAGGGAGGAACATCACAAAGGGGGACTTCGTGGATAAGTGTGAAGTCCTATCGGATGCCGGACGGAGGTCCGACTCGGGGACCAACGGAGGGAGTGGACTTGGCTTCAGCTCGTGCGCTGCGCCCTTCTCTACGCCCGATGTCCAATTTTGGAAGAGAGCGGAAGACCGAGAGGAAGAGAACTGAGAAGAGGGAAACTTAGTCGATATTCAAACTGACTAGAAGCGAGAGTACATCGAGCTATTTAAATGATATTGTAGTGTAATTAATCATTGGAGGCCGATAGGCTCCGCGATGGGAATGAGTATGTAGGAGTCAATGTAAGTCAATGCTGTGTCGGCGGACGTCGGAAGACCGAGGATGCCGACGAAGAAAGTCATAGTGAATCATAGGGAGTCTTGAGCATATGGTGAATGAAGTAGCCAATAAGAATGGGGACGTTACGATTCGGTGATTCTCGGAGGCCGAGGGAGTCCGATGTCACGGTATGTGACAGGTTCTTCGGGATCATTGCGGGGGATCCGTGGATGTTGGTGGAGGTGAGTGCGATTGAGTGCGATACATTTCAATTATTTCGGCACAATAATCTTTTGGGCAAAATTCGGAGTGTCCCGTTGTGGAAGTGCCTATTGGCACACTCGTCGCCTATGCCCCATCAAGGTGTTGTGCATGAGCTCCTCTCCGGGCGTTAACGGCCACCACAATTTTACTCTCATCCTCTGCACATCTCTACTCACTTCCATCCTTCCACTTCATCCGTACAGGTCTCCACCGTCGCATCAGCTCCAACTCCGAATACCCGCATGAGACGTGTTTCCTCGCATAACTCACTCGACCACGTGATCGTGCGTTCAAACCGACGGCATGCATTGTTTCGCACTTATACCGCGTTGAAGGACTGGACACACTTCCCGGTTGGTTTGTTGTTCAAACGGTGTGATCAGCTTACGGCTTTGTTTTCTCTTTCTTCAACGGACTCTTATCTACCACCTCGTTTGTACCCAGCAACGTTGCCGCAGCCGGGCTCTGGTGATGTGGGAGCACGCGTTTCAGCCACCCCGATCGTAGTATAAATTGCCTGACAATGGACATATAGGGGACTTCCTCTTTTTGCTTCCCCCCACCATCTACTGTCCCATATCCCTGAGTCTAACGAACACCTTATCGAGTGCCCGAGGTCCAGAAGCGGACGGTTTCAAGACACTCAAGCTACGGCAAAGCTAAGTGTCTAAATTGGGATATATCGAGTCTATTTTACTGGGTGGTTACAGCTCACTCACTACTGCCGACCTTCCTTCTCTGGTCAACAAGCCGACCAATACCCTCTTCTACACCGTATTCTTGATTTTTGGAGGGTTTGGCCAGACTGGAATATGGTGTTCACCAGTGTTGATGACAAATACGGGTGGTATACAGGTTTGAGACGCTTTCTGGTCCAAGTTCAGTAACAGTGCGTGCAATGAGCTTCAATAAAACCCTCACAGACATGCTCATAGTCACGTCCTCCTCCTCTTCCTCCCCCTCCCCCTCACCGTCCTCGTCATCGTCCATGTAAACTGCAGTGATCCCCGGGGCCCATGTCGGATCAATGAAATTAAATATCTGGTGAGCTTTCCTTGGATTGTATGCGGCCGGCGGCTTGTCCTCTGCGAGCCGTCCTTCGATGTATCTGATACCATGCCAGTAACACAGCTGGTGTTTTGCCTTCGCAATCTTGGCTTTGCACGCGTTGATCTCTGCGGGCTCCTTGTCCAACAACATGAACATTATATTCAGACACCGCTTGTTCAGATACTTGAGTATGTCGGACAGCATTCGTGTTTTGGCACCTTCTGCAGCTTCCCCGGTAGAGGTAGTGAACAGGAAAGCAATGGACATGGCTTCGCCGTTGGCCTCTGCAACAAATCCGTAGAGCTCGTACCCTGCGGTGTTCGTTCTCCCTGCAAGTTTGTCAGCATTTATAGAACCAAGACTGACGTGGAAATTTACATGTAGAATCCATCGCGAGTTCCTCAGTTGAGTCCGCCCAGCCGTCGAGGATTTCTTTGAGCCCGAATGTGATGGCATGAATGCCCGGCTCGGTACAGATGGGGATCATCTCGACGTCAGTACCCTCCATTTTCTGCAAGACCATCTGCGCAGATTTAACCTGACCATCATCCAGCCTCCATGCGCCTTGGTTCAAGTCGCTCCAGAGAGCATAAATCTGTTTCTGCGTGACCTCTGTATGAGGATTTTCGTGCAGGACTCGTGTCCAGATCTGAAAACGATGGACAATTAATTTCCGGTAAGAAATCCACGAATTTGTACAACATACATTGGTAGCTGACTCATTCTTCAGGCTCTCTACGAGATCCTTAATCTTCTTGCTGACACTAATACCAACGTAATGTAAGTGTGCTTGGTGATGTTTGAGTTTCAGTCTCAGCGGTGACTTGAGATTATCGTCGTCTACGGTAATTTGCATAGTTCCGTGGCAAGGGAATCAGTCCATCTTCATTTGTGTGCGGCGCTTTCGGTTATCGTCATGGAGGTCGGGTTTCTTGACCTCATCCTCGTTCTGTGCGCAATAATACCAGTATGTTCGCACTGAATCCGAGGCCGCGCTTTTCTTGGACTTTTCATAGCTAAGATGCGTGAGATCACGAACTTATTACTTGGACAATTGACTTACATGAAGCGGTACCCAGATTCATTCCAGATGAACTGAGCTACAGCGTCAGCAATATCTTTGGCCGACTCTCTTCCAGTGAACACCGCTGCACCGCTGTCCCCTTCCATTGAAACAAAGCATTCGAGCTCGAAGGCTTTGTTTTTGTGTGCAGTAAGGAGGGACATGCATTCGTTCCATTCCAGCGTGGCGTGGCCTTGGACGGGCTGAACTTTTGGTCCAGGTCGTTTTCTTTCGGTGGCTGATGATGCAGTGTTCTTCGCCCGCTTCGCCCGCTTCGCGTCGCATTCTTCTGCAAGCTTTGTGGCGCACCCGAAACAATGTTTGGTGTAAGATAAATTCGCCTTCTGGGGGTATGTGGACTGAAGGCCCCTACAGTCGCATCGAGAGCATTTAACGTCCGGCTCTAGCGCGAAATTTTGGTCATTCTATCCCCCAGTAGCCAAAAACGGTGGGTGGCATACCTGTTGTGGCCATATTAAAGTCGCTGAGCAAATTCAGTAGGTCTGAGGGGCCAGGGAACTTGTCTCCGTGCTCAGAATATAGATGAACTTGTGTTTGTTAATTGAAAGGGTAAAGATGCATATAGGACATGAAAAATCATATTTGTAGCTGTTTACACGATATACACGTGAGCGTAAGGCTCATGTGGTCTGCATTTGGGAGGGGGTCGATTGGCCAAGACACAAACAAGGGTTGTGCAGGAACAACAAGGGATGCCTGTGTCCTCTACCTCGCGCTCCTTCCAATGTCCAAAATGGAAGAAGAGCATTGAAGAGAGAAGGAAAAAAGGGGAAAAAAGCGAAAAGAAAACAACTCACAAAATGTTGCCCAGCTCAGTGACAGGTGAGCAGAATCCTGCCTTATCCTGCACAATCAGGCC
This sequence comes from Mycena sp. CBHHK59/15, assembly GCA_029204085.1. Taxonomy (NCBI): domain Eukaryota; kingdom Fungi; phylum Basidiomycota; class Agaricomycetes; order Agaricales; family Mycenaceae; genus Mycena; species Mycena sp. CBHHK59/15. The sequence goes on from JARGXW010000604.1 coordinate 33,248, forward strand.
ACCCACACCCCCTTTGACCCTTTGCCACTGCCACCCTTTCTCTTGCTCCTGTGTGTGTGTCATGTGTGTATGGAACATTGAGGTTCACACATTGCCAAGCACATGTGGGCCCCACACCTGCACACCATGTATGGTGCCCAACATGGAGGGAGGAGGGAGGGGGATGCTATTTGAATAAGACATACCTCACATTCCCATCCAAGTTGTCCCCAACCTTGACCTCGTCCCACAACACACCCAGGATTGTGTCCTCGTCCTCACTGCATCCCCATCCACTGGGGTCCTATTCTGATCCCTGTGCTCAACTCCCCACACTCATGCTTGCCACGGTAGCTTGCCCTACCACTGAGCATGGTCCCAGACCCGATGGCATGCTGTGAGCATGTGTGAGAGAGTGGCGTGGCCAGGCTGTAGCGGAATTGGTATCAATGAAATATATGAAACTGACGAGAACAGGAGATGCACCATGGGGTGGAGGTGCAATTGCACCCACATACTTGCAGTGGTGGGATCTGGCATGGATGAGGTGGGGGACCAGAGGATGAACGAGCACGAGTACATGGTGAGTGAAGGGGGTGCAACAATAGTGGGCAATCGGCGGTGTATCACGCAGCCGCTGCAAGATGCTTCATCAGTGCCTTGGAATATGAGAGCACCTGGGTAGACAACGTACGAAAGGGAAGCGAGTGGTGTAAGCACAGGCAGCTAGTGGAGGCTAAAAAGAGGCTTGTCAACAACTGTTAAAGGAGGAGATACAAGGGCGAACAAATGTGTCTGCCAGCCTGCATCTCCAGCGATCGGGGCAGCTTGTTTTGGAAGCACGCAGAAGCTGAGGAAAGATGTCAGTAAGTATCATGTATTTCAGAAGAAAGACATACGACACAGACAGAGGCACTCGGTAAGGATCCAGTGGCAAATGCGATAATCTGTTGTGGGGTTTGTCTAGGAGAGTCGTGTGGTGATACCCACAGTCCAACAAGAGATAATCCGAGTGCTCCAGAAGTGGCCACCAAGGGCTTGAAACAACAGGGAGGAGCTGAGGAGAGTAGTCCTAGTAAGCATCAGGAGCAGCCGTATGTAAGGGAGACATACACAATATTAACGCTGGGATGCAGTATGGGCCAGAGACGTTCAGTGCAGCCAAAGTGCATTGAGCTAGACTCAGACTGACAGCTAAGGCATATTTGTCAGATCAGTGGCTGTGAACTGTGTTCCTCTAAGTGCAGCCTTATTAGGCTGACCTACACAATTCTTACACATCCTGGCACATGTGCACTCTCCTCTCTTTGCATCACATACTATGTCTCCCTTATCCACTGCACTCCATTTTACCAACCATGAATCTGTCTCAGCCTTCTCGAGTTTCAATAACCTGCTGCATTTGAAGTGACGGCAAGCACTGGAGATGGGAGACAATCCAAATACAAAGATCCAGAGGCTCAGGGCACAAAAGATGGTCTCTGACACTGCTTACTGTGAGCTTTCCATAAGGATTTGGCTGCTCTGGCTCTCGTTCCATTGGGACCTATCCAGTTTTCTTTCATTCTGAACATCCATTAATACAACATTATGTTATTTTCATGGAGATCTCATGCCACATGAGAAGGTGAGAATCTATGAGCCTGTAGTATCATCCGAATAGACATACCACTATTCCAGAGGGTGCATCGAAGCCAGAATTTTGTTATGACCCATGAGCCACGTGACAGATGACAAGCACGTATTCCGTCATGCGGTCCATGAGTGATATTCTGTATGAAGGGGTCGACAAGCTGCATGTCTATGTCTGCATAGTCCAGCTGCTGCTGGAAGATGAGGACTTGATTCAAGCAGAGACGCACTACAATCATGCCATGCTGCTTGTCCATTCAACGAGCAACAAAGAAACTTTGCTCCAATTCAAACTGTGCCAAGCACGCATCAGTGATTACAGATGCAAGTTTCTCGAGGCTGCCAGTTGATATCATGAGTTGAGCCATGTGGGAAAGATCGACGAGGAGGAGCAGCAACATATGCTGTGAGAATCATTTGATCCCTGCTCCTATGCATAATTGACAAGACTCCTCCAGGCTAGTTGCCGTAATGTGTGTCATTCTGGCACCTGCGGGCCCCAATCGTTTGTGCATATTGGCTTCCTGTTATATCCATGCTTTCCCGATTCTTGACTTTCCGGTCCATGTCCAGTACCGGAGCCCGGAACTGGACGGATTATCTCTGGACCCATTGCGGATCATCGGGTTTTTACGCAATGAAGGATTACTGAGTGTTTCCCGTTTATCCGTCTTTATAATCCATGTTCTTATTGTCAATTTCTCCGACATCACTTCTCCACCCTCTTTGGGACTCGTATTATTGTTATGTCTGACAGGTCACCTGACTCACACCTTTTTAGGATTACAATTAGGACTTAGCTATATAAACCCCTTACATATGCCATGTACTTCAGTTTGATAATTAATGTTGCTTTGCTCTCCGCTTTGCACTGAGGCGTCCTCCGGTTAATTCCCCGGTCTTCCTTCCTCCACCGGCCTCGGTAGTACGCACATCCTACTATCCTGTGGTGTGTGCGTTATTCCCCATATACTTTCCGGAAGTTCTGATCCTCCTGTTCCCGGTTCCGGTTCCAGAGTCTCTCATCTTGTCCTTCCTTCAGCTCGGTATATAACAGTATTATCAAACTCACCTATCCTGGCTGGTTATGTCACACCTACCCTCTAATCCTGTGGCACCCGATATCTCTGAGGGTCGTCGCAAATCTCATCTCTACTCGCAGATTGTTCCTTAGTCTTCACCCTCTCATTCCATGTCAACTATTCCCTCTGGTCCAATTGCTCTTCCTCCTAACATCGCTATTCGCACACGCTGGACAGCTGCAACAACAGCTCCGGTCTCCCTCTCCGCTCCAACAATTTTTCCGGTTAATGTTCCGGGACTCGTTCAAAGTCCTCACACTCCGGATAGTCCTACTGTTTTTCCACGATCTCCATATCCGGGTCGTGCTCGAGCCATTCAGCAGAGCACATCACCGATTCCTTATCCTCCTATTGCTGAGGATGTAGAGGAATCTGGGTCTACCGGACTACCTCCGGTTCCTCAGGCTGAGGAACCTGGCAATTGCAGTAGTGATCATTCACCCTCCGGTTCGGAGCACGGAGACCCTCCTGATCCCGATGATGATAATGGAGGTGATCTTCCCGGAGATGGAGGTGGTCCTGGCGGTCCTCCTCCTGGTCCCAGTCCGGCGGGCCCTCCTCCTCCGGATCCCGAGTCTGCGGCACAGTTGCTTGTCAGCACTATCTGTACGTTCCGGGATGCAATTCAGTCCTATGTCACACATTCCTCGGCTCCACCTCGTTCTACTTGCTCGAATCTCTGCAATCCTGATACTTTTGATGGCTCCGACTCCGCGAAACTCCAGTCTTTTCTCACTCAGTGTTACCTGCATTTTGCGGAACATCACCAGGATTTTATTTCGGATGATGACAAGATTTTCTATATCATGTCATATCTCCGGGGCACTGCTCAGCAGTGGTTCGAACCTAACCTTTATGACTCCGGTTCCGTTCTGGCTTGGGACGGAAAATTTCCGCGTTTTATTCAGGAACTCCAGGAGAATTTTGGTCCGCAAGATCCGGTGGGAGATGCTGAAGATCTCATCCGGTCTTGCCGGATGAAATCCGGAGACCAGATTGCTACTTATATCATCAGTTTCGATCATCTCGCAGTCCTTACTCAATGGGGCGACAATGCCCTGCGACATCAATTCTACGAGGGTCTTCCTCGCCGGCTCAAGGATGAAATGGTTCATCACAACTATGTCAACACCTTACTTGGGGTTAAAGATATTGCCCACCGGATTGATGCTCGCTATTGGAAACATGAGTTGGAGAAGCAGTGAGAGCGGGAGCATGAGAAAATTAGCAGTGGTGGTACTGGTTCCAGAAATTCCGGTCATCAGTCAAAGGATCACAAAAGCGTCAACTCGTCGTCTAAACCGTCTAATTTCCCTTCCGGTCAGAAAACCTTCGGAAGACAGTCTGGCAATCCTACCTTGTCACCATCTTCGACAAGGGCCACTTCCGGTACACCGGCTCAGCAGTCTTCCATTCGGACTCCAAAGCTGTATGCCGACAAACTCGATAAGCACGGGAGACTCACCAAAGACGAAAGGGAACACCGATCTCGACTCAATCTCTGCATGTTCTGCGGAGGTGCCGGTCATTCAGCTTCGGAGTGTCGAAAGCGTCCAGAATACGCTCAGGCCAAGGCGGTATCTGTGGCGGCTGAAAAGCCTGCTACAACCGCCGAAACCTCTGAGTCAAAAAAATAATCAGTACCTTGGATACCTCAGCATCCGGTCCGAGTTGCGTTGACTCTGGGGTGCTTCCTGAGGTTTGCCTCAATGCTTCCACTCTTTCCCCTAATGCCCTTTATGTCGATCTTCACGTCTCTACGTTCCGGTCGGACTATACCCATTCCGGTCTGGAAGAATATGCAACCATATCTCCCTCCATATTGTCACGAATTGCGTCGGGATTCAATTTCTGCTTGCGGACTCTTATTGATTCCGGTTCTTCTCATTGTTTTATATCGTTGAAAGAATGCGAAAAAAATGGGTTTTCACCGTATGCGGTTGCTCCGGTTAGACTCCGGTATCTCGACGGCTCTTCAACAATCATTAATCGGCAGCTCCGACTGCTAATCCGATTCCCATCTGGCGATGTCCATCCTATGGTATTTTTCGTTACCTGTCTTGATTCACCCTGCGACTTGGTTTTGGGATACAATTGGCTCAACCGCTTTAATCCGTTGATTAACTGGTCTGACGCTACTATATCATTCTGTTCCGGTCAATTCGGTGATTCATCGTCGACACCACAGACAGCTATGCCTGTTCCAGCTACGGTAGTTCCGATTACGGACGAGGAATCTCCGATTCCGGTCTATCCGGACAAGAAACCTACACTGACTCCAATGTCTTCGCCAGATTCCGGTCCTTCTATGGATACTTCCGAGGCCTCTCCGCCTTTTCTGGAGGCTTCTAAGCCTTGTCCATTCACTTCCGTTCCCCTTGTGTCACTGGTATCTGCTGCGGCTTATAGTGCTATTATTCGAGACAAGGATACTGTTCAGTATACCTTGCGTGCTTGTCCTACAGAAGATGCCCAAGCTCGTTCTGCTTCAGCTGATGTTCTGGACCTCTCCGGTCTTCCTCCGGAATATCACGACTTCGCCGATGTATTCTCAGAAAAGGAGGCGTACAATCTTCCTCCTCATCGAGAATATGACCTTAAAATTGAAACCCAGGAAGGCAAAGTTCCTCCGGTCGGCCACGTCTACTCTCTCTCCCAGAACGAGTTAGTTGCTCTTCGGGAGTTCATTGACAACAACCTAAAGGCCGGATTCATATATCCGTCTCGGTCTAGTCATGGGGCTCCAATCCTCTTCGCTAAAAAGAAGGACGGTTCTCTCTGGCTTTGTGTCGATTACCGAGGTCTAAATTGGATCACAAAAAAGGATACCTATCCACTTCCACTTATCACTGACCTCCTAGATGCTCCCGGAAAAGCACAAATTTACACCAAACTCGATCTCCGGCACGCCTATCATCTTCTCCGGATTGCTCTGGGCGATGAGCCCAAAACAGCTTTCCGTACTCGCTATGGCTCGTACGACTTCCGGGTTGTTCCGGAAGGACTTACAAATGCTCCGGCTGCCTTCCAGCGATTTTTGAACACTATTTTCGCTGATCTGCTGGACATTTACGTCGTCGTTTACTTGGATGATATCCTCATCTACTCCAACGACCCTTCCCAACATACTAGTCACTTCCGGGAAGTCTTACGACGTCTGCGGAACGCAGGACTCTATTGCAAACTTCCAAAATGCGAGTTCAGCGTAACTACTTGCGAGTATCTCAGATTCATCCTTTCTCCGGAAGGTTTCCGGATGTCTCCGGAGAAGGTCTCAGCTATCACGGACTGGCCTACTCCCCGCAAAGTCAAGGATATTCAATCCTTCCTTGGTTTTTGCAATTTCTATCGGCATTTTATATGAAATTATGCTTCATCACGATTCCACTCACCCGGCTCACCGGGTCAAATGTCCGATGGAATTGGTCAGAAGATTGGTCAGAAGATTGTCAATTATCTTTCGACACACTAAAACACGCCTATATGGAGGCTCCGGCCTTGTACCATTGGATTCCGGGTCGTCAAGTAACCACCAAATCTGATGCCTCCGATTATGTGATCGCAGCCATTCTCTCAATTCAAGGAGACGATGGTGATATCCACCCGGTTGCGTTCCGGTCATGGACTCTCGGTCCAGCGGAGCTCAACTATGACACACACGACAAGGAACTGCTCGCTATTTTCGATGCCTTCACCATTTGGCGACATTATCTCGAGGGATCAACCTTTCCGGTCGATGTTGTCACGGACCACAAGAACTTGGAGTACTTTGCGACGACAAAAATTCTTACTCGCCGCCAAGTCCGGTGGTCCAATGCGATAGGGGGTTTGGTCGTGTTTGGCTGGGCCTGCGGCCCCTTTAGGGTGTGATCCGGCGTAGATATGGGCATCTGATCCTTTTCTGCGACTCCGTGTCGCGATTCTCTATCGCGCCCCGTTTGCACATTCAGAGGCTATCCCATCTGGTGATCGAGAGTGTGATTCGAACCAACGCTATGTGAAGACAACCGAGAACGAGCACACTGGCACCGAGACTACAATCACGAAACGAGCTAGGAAGATTTTCGAGCAGAGCGAGCAGTGATACTATCAGCGAAACCGTCGACTTCCGCACCCACAGAACCCCTGGTGAAGTCCCAGCCCACGAGCCACCGACGCAGATGCAACCGGCGCCAACGCAGCCAGCACCAACCCCAATGCAACCCACACCGCAACCGCCCAGCCCCAACTACGCTGACACCATGCCCATGGACGCTTGGGACGGTGACACCGACAAACTATCTGCACAGGACTTCCTGCAGGCCTTCCACCGCGACACGAGGGTGTCGACGCCAAGCGCCGACAAGGCCAAGGCCTTCAAAAACTACCTCGTCACCGGTAGCAAGGTCGACATCTGGTACAAGGCGCTACCGCTAGTGACACTCGTCGACATGGACCTGGTGGATACGGCAATCAAGACGAGATACCCGGTGCAGGAGACGGTGCAGCCCACCGCGGTGGAGTACGGCGTGATACTCGTGCGTGAGAAGCTCAAGATGGAGGAGCTCGGCACCAAAGTCAAGGTGGCCGATCACGACGTATGGGCCCAGCACGCGTGGGCCAACAAGATGTTGTGGCTCACGACGAACGCAAAGGTGGAGACGACGAACACCTACATCGAGCAGGTGCGGCTCGAGCTCCCCAAGCAGATCAGCACGAAGCTTGGGAGGACGTTTGCCGACTGGCCAGCCTTCATCAAAGCCGTGTGCGACGTGGATATGGTGGAGCTGGAGGTGGAGATGAGGGAGTGGCGCAAGGAGGAAGAGAAGAAGAGGAGGTTGATGCAGATGTTGGAGAGACGCCAAGCGCTACCGACGTCGCCAACTGCGGGGATACGCACCCAACTCACCAACGCGACGCTCGGCGCACCTGCGCACACAGCGGCAAGATGGCCAGCACCCAGCCCCGCAGCCAATCCCTTCCGAGGCGTGGGCAGCGGAGGTCAGGGAAACCTCTTCACCACACCCCACCAGCCACAGTTTCAGCAGCAGCAGCAGCTGGTAGGTGCCGACAGGACCACCCTGCTCACAGGGACCGCACGCATCACGCACCACCTGGACACGGAGGCGGGTTGCAAGGTGCACGCCAACCAGCAGCAGGCGTGGTACACGGCGCACAGCAGCGTTGTGATCTCGGTCGACACCCTGCACGCCGGTTAAACTCGGGGGAGTGTTTCCGGTGCGGGTACCAGGGCCACACGAACTTCAAGCGCGCATGCATGGCCCCGCAGGACCAGTGCGTCCACCCACGAGAGCAGAACTGGCGACGCATCGCCGCGCAAGCGCTATGAGAGCCAGCATTGGTGGTCTGTGCGGTGGGATATTCCGCGTGGGACGTCGACGACTACGGCCATCCGTTCGAAGGGAGTGAGGGTCGCTTCGAGGAAGTTGAGGACCAGGGAAATGCTTAGGGGCTGTCCAAAGAGAAGCTCGGACAGCCCCAGAAGAGCATGTGTTGAAGGGAGTGACGGTCCTCGAGCGCGATGAGCCATCGCTCGAGGACGCGTGGACCGGCCCCCGAATCCGTAGAGATACGTCGACCCCCATGTACACCACATCGAAATTTCACATTCTTGACATGTACGCGGTGGGATTCAGCGAGGAAAAACCGAAGCGGGCGAGCGTGCCCTTTGTATGCGGAATTGAGGCCGAGGAACCGAGAGGAGAGCTAGTGAACATAAGGACATTAGTGGATGACAGGGCAATGGTGAATGCGATGTGTACGGAGATGTACGAGGGGGTGAAGCATCGCATTGGGGGGCTTCGACGGTCCGGGAGAACGTTGCACATGGCCAACAGCACGCTAGTCCCTTCGCGGGGATACTGGGACAGACACGTCCGGTTCGGAGGCATGCAGGTCAGGACGGCGTTCGAGATATTCCCCAGTGGGGGGTCTTGGTCGTTTCTGTTTGGGAAACCCCTGCTGGAACAATTCGGCGCACTGCACGACTATGCCACTGACATTCTACGGATCCCGCAGGTAGATGGAACAATGGTGGAAGTGCCAAATGCGATCGAGTGTTTGGGGACTTGGGACGGGGCACGCGGCAGAGTGGCCGCTGTGTTTTTGGATCCCAAAGCACGCGAGACATTAACAGGAGGAAGTAACGCACCTTCTGTTAGGCGAGTCTCCCCTATAGCTCACTCAAGCACCGCGAAGAACGTTGACCAGCATGAGAAGCAGGAAATAATGCCGGAAGCGAAATCGCGTGCAGCAGGTCCAACCCTGGATGAAGTCAAAGAGCAGGCACAAGAGAACTCGAAGCGAAGACGTGAGGGTGTACTTACCTGGGGATAATTCGTGATCCCCATCGAGGGAAGTACACGAGAGAGCCGAAATTGCGCCGTCAAAGAGTGATACTGATTATGTGGCAACGAAAGTACATGCAGAGGGCGCAAGACACGGACTCCTGAGGACGTTGGGGCTTGCGATGGTCTGGGGGCTATTCAGGATGGTGGCGCAGTACGGAGGCATTACGCTGGACGGAAGCACACGAGGGACACCACACGGGGATCAGAGATCCCTGTCGGGGGAAGTACCCAGCCCCAGCCTGATATTCGAGACGATCGTGCCCACTGACATTTCGAAATCAGTGGTGAAGACAGTGCGAAGGCGATACACACGGCAAGAGAACAAGAGGTTCATGAAGTGGAGGCGTAGAGCATTGAGAGCGAGTAAGGAGCCCGCAGAGGTAGAGGAGGAAGCACCGGTCGAGGACGAGGACCCGCGATGGTGCTACTCTACGCCGTGCACCCTGAAGATCGAAATGCGGGTGCACGGGCGGGTGGTGCATTCTGGCCCGAGGGGAACGTGAGGCTGCTCAAAGGGGGATTATAATGAATCCCTCTCGAGGGAAGTACCAAACCAGACACCGCCGACGTCAGAAGACCACGCTGACGTTGCCAAACCAGACAAGGTGTACACCGTGGAAGAAATTGCACGGCACGTCAGGGAGGCGATGGCGGACACCAAGGAATGGGACGACCTGCAGGAAGCATCGCCGGCGGAGTTCGCCAACTACCTCGCACAGATAGCAGCGGAGGCGAAGACGGGGGAAGCAGCATGACGCGACGCGGTGTATGGTGTGCAGGATGTGGAGGAGGAAGGGGCCGAGCAACCGGAGATAAAACTTGGTGAGGATCCATCCTTGTTTACGCAGCTGACAGACCCGTACAAGGCAGCGCGCGTCGCGGCTATCCTCAGCGCAGTCACGATCGGACCAGACCTGGCAGATGGACAGCGCATGCGAGTGCGGGACTTCATCACGGAATTCGCGGATTGCTACGTGTTGTCTATGAAGGAAGTTATGCCAATCCCGGGCAAGGAGCACACAATGAACATACCGGCAGATGTGACGTTCAACACCAAGGTTCACAACAGACCCACGACACCTGTGCAAAAGGCATGGTATAATGGGGTGATAGACAAAATGATCGGTGCTGGAATAATCGCCCCGATGGCCCCTAACGACGTCAAATGTGCGTCACCAACAACGCTCGCACAGAAAGCTCACCATAATGGCAAGACGCGGACAATCCTCGAGCTCCAGCATCAAATAAATGACCAATGCCTCGCAGCCGGTCTACCCGCAAGTTTTGAGTTGCCGCTGAGACCACCGATAGCAGAACGAGGACCCGAAGAAACCATCGTGGCGGGTATGCCACGATTATCGCGAGCTCAACCGCAAGACCAAGGTCACGGCTATGCCGCAGGGCGACATCAAGAGGAAGCAAGGGCTACTTTCTGGTCTCGGTCTTCGATTTCGCGAAAGGCTTTTACGCATGCACCACAGCCGAAGAAATTCGGCCGTACTTGTGCTTTTACATCGAAGGTCGCGGGTTCTTTACCTATTGCAAGATGCCCATGGGTTTGACGGGTGCGCCGTCTTCTTTGCCTGCGGAATATCCACCTTACCCTCTGCAATGGAAAGGAGGGGAGGCACTGAAGAACCCAATGGAGAGCTTGCTTCCTGGAGGTCATCCATGCTGAGGTCAGTGAGCGGCGAAAGAGCCCCTGGAGAGCTTGCCTCCTGGAGTTCATCCATGCTGAGGTCAGTGAGGGGCGACGGAGGGGCCTCCTCATCGAAGAGGGGAGGAGCTGAAGGGGCCACTGGAGAGTTTTCCTCATGAAGCTCATCCATGCTGTGATTTGAGGTGAAGACAGCTGCTAGTGGGCTTGCCTTCTCGAGTGCCTCCACACTGTCTTGGCTGAAGAGGAGGAGGAAGAAGCCTAGAGCTCATCCACACTGCCTCCACCAAAGGAGATAAGAGAAAGGATTGCCTCCTGGGGATCATTTGCTAGAGGGTCATTGAGGAGCGGGGAAACTGAAGGGGCTTCTGGAGAGTTTTCCTCACTGAGCCCATCCATACGGTCATCTGAGACAGAAATAACAGCTAGAGAAACAACAGCGAGAGGGCTTGCCTTCCAGAGCGCCTCCAAGCCAAGATGCCGGAGCTCGTCCATGCTGCCTCTGCCAAGGGAGACCAGAGAAAGGCTTGCCTCCTGGGGATCATTCGTCAGAGGGCCATTGAGGAGAGGCGAAACTGAAGGGGCTTCTGGAGAGTTTTTCTCATGGAGCTTGTCTATATGACCATCTGAGGGGGGAAAAGCAGCTAGAGGGCTTGCCTTCCCAAGTGCCCCCATGCTGTCTTGGCTGAACAAGAGGGAGTGAGAAGCCTGGAGCTCGTCGACACTGTCTCTGCCAAGGGGGATCAGAGAAAAGCTTGCCTCCCGGGGATCATTTACTACAGGGTCATTGAGGATGGAGGAAACTGAAGGGACTTCTGGAGAGTTTTCTTCACAGTGCCCATCCATATGGATATGGTCGTCCTCCACAGTCTTGGCCCGGGACCTCATCTACACTGCCTCTGCCAAAGGAAATCAGAGAAAAGCTTGCCTCCTGGGGATCATTTGCTAGAGGGTCATTGGGAGGGGGTCTGGAGAGGTTTCCTCATGGAGCCCATCCATATGGTTGTCTGAGGGGGGGAAGTAGCTATAGGGCTTGCCTTTCTGAGTGCCTCCACACTGTCTTGACTGAAAAGGAGGGAGGGAGAAGGAGCTGCTGGACAGCTTGCCTCCCAGAGCCCATCCATGCTGCCTCTACCAAGGTGGATCAGAGACAGGCTTGCCTCCTGGGGATCATTTGCTAGAGGTCATCGGGGAGGGAGTCTGGAGAGTTTTCCTCACAGAGCCTGTCCATACGGTCGTCTGAGGCAGAAACAACAGCTAGAGAAACAACAGTGAGAGGGCTTGCCTTCCCGAGTGCCTCCACACTGTCTTGGCTGAAGAAGAGGGAGGGAGAAGTCCCGAGCTCGTCCATGCTGCCTCCGCCAAGGGGCGCAATAGAAAGGCTTGCCTCATGGGGATCATTTGCTAGAGGGTGATCGAGGAGGGGGGGAAACTGAAGGGGCTACTGGAGAGTTTTCTTCAAGGTGGCGCCATCCATGTGGTCGTCTGAGAAGAAAAAAGCCACTAGAGGGCTTGCATTCCCAAGCTCCTCCATACCATCTTGGCTGAAGAGGAGGGAGGGTTAGACGAGGCCTCTACATGGAGTGTCTCAACAATGTCTTTTATCCCAGCAACCATAATTTCTGCAAGGGCATGTTGTTCTGTCCAGAACTACTTCCTCATCATTTCCTGAGTTGCTCATTACCGTATTTCTGAATCACCAGCATCAAATAGTCCATACTTGTCACCTGTGCTCCTGGTGGTCTGCCATGAGCCTGTCACTGTCAATATCCACGGTTTCTACTGCGGCGACCCTGCCCTGCACTGGATCATCATAGACTGGTGTCGGAGGTCTGACATACTCACACAGGCGGCATTGCCCTGGGGCATCACATTATCCAAGCATACAGTTGTCTGGTGCGTGGGGAGGCAGGAGGTTTTCCCTCCAGTGCCTGTGCAGGCGCAGAATCAGAGCGAGGACAGCATGCCTGGTAGAGTGCTGCAGTTGACTGGGCACGGCAAATACATTCATCTTTCGGCATACAGTGGGGCATTGATGTATTTGACCTGCTCATCTCTGGTCATACTGGATTATGATTGATTTGACACTAGCCCTGCGACTCGTGGGGCGGATTGATGCCATTCTTGCCTCCCCTCCTGTCCATACCCAAGGTTACACCACTATCTAAGGTTACAACACCATCCTGCCTGATCGCATGTGATCCCATCAGGATGCTGCCTGACGTCGGTTCTGCGCCCCAAACAACTGATATCCATCACAGCCACAGGACCACATCGCGCTTCCTGCAATGGAACCATCTTCTTGGAAATAATGCCACTGACTTGGAGTTCTAGACTGGCAACTTTGAATGGTGAATGGCACGAATAGGAAGCAAAACGAGAGCACACCAAAAAGCGAAGAAGGACCGAGACGGTAATGCAATGACTAATTGTATATTATGGATATAATGCTTTCATGAAGTGACACTAATTGGAAACAGCACCGGCGAGAGCACCAGAGAAGTGGGGAGAGTGAGGGTGCCCTGCAATGCATGTCGGTCGCATCTTGCTGATTAAATCTAGGCAGCTACTGACCTAAACCTAACCGTCCCTTCTCTGTTAGGGGCTGCACAATGGATTTGACCTGCAATGGTGTCAGAGGCTGTAGGCAAGAGTCAAAACATATGCACTTTAGCTGCTGTCAGTCATATCTGCATATCCCAGTGTTTAGTAAGCAGTGCACCCGTGTCTTGGGCTTCCTCTACATCACCCAGGCCACCAGCCTTGCCTGGGACGTCATCCTCTTCACGACTTCCTTTGAACCATATGAGCTTATCAACCTGATTGATGGAGCCACGCAGACAATCCTGCTCAATCATTTTTCTCGCCATTGTCTCTGCTGCACCGGGAGTCAAGTCTAAAAGTGCACCGAGGCCTCTGAACATGATGTTGTTGTATATTTTCGAACTCACAAGCAGATTGTGTTCCATCACTGCCCTGTCAAGTACAGTCAGCGGTCTGGTTCATGTACTCACAGCTGGTTCATTTGCACTGCTGGGATCATCGTCTTGCCCTGACGAGGCAAGCCGATCATTTGAAGAGATTGTGAGTTTCGCCAATTGGTGTGGTGTTCGAGGGTTTATTTTTCGCTCGTCGCGATAGAGGGAAGCCAATATGCGCGAACGATTGGGGCCCACGGGTGCCAGAATGGCACACGTTACGGCAACTAGCCTGGAGGAGTCTTGTCAATTATGCATAGGAGCAGGGATCAAATGTTTCTTACAGCATATGTTGCCGCTCCTCCTCGTCGATCTTTCCCACATAGCTCAACTCATGATATCAACTGGCAGCCTCGAGAACTTGCATCCGTAATCACTGATGCGCGCTTGGCACAGTTTGAATTGGAGCAAAGTTTCTTTGTCGCTTGTTGAATGGACGAGCAGCACGGCATGATTGTAGTACGTCTCTGCTTGAATCAAGTCCTCCTCTTCCAGCAGCAGCCGGACTATGCAGACATAGATGCGCAGCTTGTCGACCCCTTCATACAGAATATCACTCATGGACAGCATGTCAGAATATGTGCTTGTCGTCTGTTGTGCGGCTCATGGGTGTACATGACAGCTGCACTTCGGTCCATTAGCATGGGAATCTTAGTGTGGACGTCTGCTCGAGGAAAGTGTGCAGCATAATGCGCCCCCGGTCTGGAATAGATGGAAGATTCATAACTACTAGGCGGGCATTGAAGGTTTCTGAGAACGCACCGCTTCACAGAGACGCAGACGCCAGTAACATTGCCAATCCCACCATCAGCACATTATCCCCCATCACTGAAGTGCACCCAAGTGGCGACAGCTCGGTGTATTCCCACTCAAGCTGCCCCCCACCGCACGCTCCACGGGTACCCGCACTGCCAGCTGACCCTAACTTACCCCCCATCGTTAGCACAACACAAACTTGGGTGGAGCATTACCACCCCGTGCAATGCCATAGTACATGACTGGGCATCCCAGCCAGTGCCTGCAGTCAACAATGGCCTAGAGCTTAGGTCCTCTACGAATGATTAATGCCTAACTCCTAAGGGGCCCGGAATTCCAGCGGATTCTCAACTGGGTCCTTGGCCATAGGGGGGTGCTAATATTGTTGGGAATATTACCCAGCCCGGACCATAGGCTACAGCCCATCATACTCAGGCGCAGGCATGAGCAGTATATTATTAGATGAAATGGATACAGATCAGCTTAGCATAATATTATTGAGCTACAAGGTTTCGAATGGGCTGAATGCCCCATAATATTACATCTCCTGCTGGGCTCGTTGCAGCACATAGGCACATTATGCACCCTACAAGCCAAGACTGAGCTGATCGGTATACTGATTGACAACAATATTGTTCTGTGACCTTGGCTCGATTCAGCTGCTCGAGTGGAACAATATTCGGCGGCCTGCATACCTGGATTCAGCCAGCTGTTAGAGTAGTATTCTGCAGCCTAAACACCACAGCGTAGCTGATCCATATTCCCAGAGACAATAGTATTAGTCTGCGAACTCCGTTCGATTCAGCTCCTCGAGTGGAACAATATTCTGTGGCCTGCACACCTAGATTCAGCCAATCTACAGAGGAATATTGTGCAGCGTACATCCCACGGCTGAGCATATTCCGAGGGACAATAATATTGTTCTGTGAACTCGGCTCGATCCAGCTGCTTGAGGAAAATATTATTCCGTGGCCTGCACACCGAGGTTCAGCCGATCTACAGAGGAATATTGTGCAGCGTACATCCCATGGTGGAGCTGATCCATCTTCCGAGGGACAATAATATTGTTCTGTCACCTCACCTCGATTCAGCTGCTTGAGTAAAATATTATTCTGTGGCCTGCATACCTGGATTCAGCTGATCTACAGAGGAATATTGCACGGCCTAGATCCCACAGCTGAGCCGATCCATGTTCCGAGGGACAATAATATTGTTCTGCGACCTCACCTCAATTGAGCTGCTCAAGTGGAATAATATTCTGTGCCCTGCACACCTAGGTTCAGCCGATCTACAGAAGCATATTGTGCAGCGTACATCCCACGGCTGAGCTGATCCATATTCCGAGGGAGAATAATATTGTTCTGCGACCTCGGCTCAATTCAGCTGCTTGAGGAAAATATTATTCCGTGGCCTGCACACCTAGGTTCAGCCGATCTACAGAGGAATATTGTGCGGCGTACATCCCACGGTGGAGCTGATCCATCTTCCGAGGGACAATAATATTGTTCTGTGACCTCCCCTCGATTCAGCTGCTTGAGTAAAATATTATTCTGTGGCCTGCATACCTGGATTCAGCCGATCCACATAGTAATATTGCGCAGCCCCGACGCTACAACTGAGCTGATCCACATTCGAAAGGACAATAATATTGCTCTGCGAACTCGGCTCAATTCAGCTGCTTGAGTAGAACAATATTCCGTGGCCTGTGTACTTGGATTCAGCGGATTCCAAGCCATATTATACAGGCTATGCAACCTGGCTTAGCTGATCCATATTCTGAGGGACAATAATATTGTTCCCTGGATTCACCTCGATTCAGCAGCTCGAGTGGAATAATATTGCGTGGCCTGCATACCTGAATTCAGCCGGTTGTTAGAGTAATATTCTGCAGCCTACATCCCATGGCTGAGCTGATCCATATTCCGTGGGACAATAATATTAGTCTGCGAAGTCCACTCGATTCAGCTCCTTGAGTGAAACAATATTCCGCGGCCTGCACACCTGGATTCAGCTGATCTACAGAGGAATATTGCGCGGCCGAGATCCCACAGCTGAGCTGATCCATGTTCCGAGGGACAATAATATTGTTCTGCGACCTCACCTCAATTGAGCTGCTCGAGTGGAATAATATGCTGTGGCCTGCACACCTAGGTTCAGCCGATCTACAGAGGAATATTGTGCAGCGTACATCCCACGGCTGAGCTGATCCATATTCCGAGGCACAATAATATTGTTCCCTGGATTCACCTCGATTCAGCAGCTCGAGTGGAATAATATTGCGTGGCCTGCATACCTGAATTCAGCCGGTTGTTAGAGTAATATTCTGCAGCCTACATCCCATGGCTGAGCTGATCCATATTCCGAGGGACAATAATATTGGTCTGCGAAGTCCACTCAATCCAGCTGCTTGAGGAAAATATTATTCCGTGGCCTGCACACCTAGGTTCAGCCGATCTACAGAGGAATCAGAGGAATATTGTGCAGCATACAACCCACGGCGGAGCTGATCCATCTTCCGAGGGACAATAATATTGTTCTGTGACCTCACCTCGATTCAGCAGGTCGAGTGGAATAATATTGCGTGGCCTGCATACCGGGATTCAGCCGGCTGTTACTGCAGCCTAAACACCACAGCTTAGCCAATCCATATTCCCAAGGACAATAATATTGTTCTGTGACCTCACCTCAATTGAGCTGCATGAGTGGAATAATATTCTGTGGCCTGCATACCTGGATTCAGCTCGACTAAAATAATATTCCGTGGCCAGCGCACTTCGATTCAGCCAATTGTCGGATTAATATTACAGGGCCTATGTGCTACAGCTCAGCCGATATTCTCCTGTTGTATGGACCCTATACACCTGCACCTAGCTGCCCAGGATGAATATGGACAATAATATTCTTCAGCTGAGTGGACAATAGTTGGTGGCCTACAGACCGGGATCGGGCTGATCGTTAATCTGGCAGGCATAATATTTGGCGCCCCACACAAAAGAATTGAGCTGTTCCTTAATCCGACACGCAATAATATTGTGCTCCCGCTCCACCTGGATGCAGCAGACCAACAACAATAATATTCGCAACTGTATCTGCCCAGATTCAGCTGATCGAGCGAATAATATCTCGGGTCTACACACAAGGATTAAGCTGATCATTAATCTGATGGACATAATATTTGGCGGCCTACACCACAGGATTGAGCTGCTGGGTCATAATATTGTGCTCCCACCTCACCTGGATGCAGCCCACCGATAACAATAATAATATTGTTCATGCTGCGGAAGAACCGATTTGTGATTGTTAACCGGATTTTGTTTACTCATATCGACTGTGCACATCGCCCCCAAAGCCATGATATAACTACTTTGAGGGCAACATGGAGATTGATGGAAAGCCATATCATTGGCGATGAAGTTCACGGGCATCAACAAATTTTATCTGGAACGAGCTCCCCCCTTTGTCACTGCCCATGCATCCATCCTGGCTGCCAACTCGGACGAATCCATGCCAAAGACCGTTCGCATGAAGTCCATACCATCTCCAGTTTCACAAATTTGGGCCTCAATTAAATCTTCGTACCGGCCACGAGTACTGAGCAACAATGTGTGGACTCCAGTGCATTCTGTTAACGCCTCAAGCTACTGAGGTCATTAGCAACTTCTTTTGAGCCACCTTATGGTACTTCACCTCAGCATAAATATCTTTTAATGTCCTTTTAACATTGTCTGCTTGTCGGAGTTGCTCCCACGCTTCGCGTGTCATGGTGGGAGCATTCGCTCTTGCAAGCTCTGTCAACCCCTCCAGGTCTTCAAAGTCTGGAATACAATTATATGGTGCTCAAATTGGCAATCTATACTCACCTGAGCTCCGGGTGCTGCCGGTTTCGATCTCCGTGGTTTCAGACATGTAATCCTGAGAACAATGACTAATATTCTCCAGCTATATAGTCTCACGTGACAGGGGCACGTGTACACAAAGAAAGTGACACAGTACTTAATTTCACCACAAGCATAAAATCACTGCCCAATTATCAGATGATTTTCATATATATATGCATAAGAACAATTTCGACCAATCATATGAACTACTACGCCCTGCGTGATTCGGGTCTTTTCCTGTACAGTGGTGTTGAGGCTTAAGCTAGAAGTAATAGGATTATTCACTTACAAGGACAGCAGTTAAGAGATAAGCTTGAAGACGTCATTAATGGCCCTCAGCGCTTCCACCCAATTCTTCTGTGATCCCTCGTCCTTGGACATTGGAATGCTAATGCGCCACCACTTCATACCAAGAACAAGACAAACAAGGCCGCTGCGCCCACGCGGAGCCCAATCCTTGTTGAGAATGGCATCCACATTGTTTGCATTGAGCGCGGCTGTAGTATCAGCTTGAACTCGGGTCCAGACATCACCCATGGCAGCTTCCCAGTCGGTTTCATCACCGGCAGGGTAATCACCCATAGTGGCTTCGGCTGCACCTGACCAGGTCTTCACCGGCTCCGGGAAATCATCCGCTTCCAACGATCTTGCTGGCTTACCGCTTCGGATCAATGCTCCATCTGCTCCTGCATACGCCTCCACAAATTCCTGCCACTTCGGACCGAACATCTTGACGTCATCTTCCGAAAGACCAACTTCGAGACAGGTTTTCTTCCATGTGCTGTCGATGGCATGGTGGATGGCAGCAGACACCCCAAACTTGAGTGACTTCTTCGATGGTACTGCTCCAAGCATTTGGTGTACTACCTCTTGGATCTTGGCCAAATCCTCCATGTCAAATTTGACATCATAGAGTGGGTGCCCAGGTTCTGCCTCAGCGCAGGACGTGGCTTCACGCAGGGTCAATACAATGGTGAGAAGGATATCGCAAGCATGCACATGAGTGAGGGTGAGTCCGGAATGTGTGGATTCTCCCCCATCCACCAAAGTACAGCCTTCCAGTTGGCGAGGTATCCACTGTCGTTATTGGCATCAAAGAAGTCGTACTCCATCTTTGCGGTATCGATATCCCACGACATCCAGGAGGGTTTGTGATATTTTTCTGTGACCTCGGTCCCCTAAGAATAAAGTTCAGATGTATTTGATCTTGTCAAAAAGGGGGGAAAAAAAATGCACAGTGGCCAGTTTTAAAACTGCCTTGACGAGGGACACATATGGGTCAAATGTGCTCACCCAAAGAAGTACTGCTTCTCGG
This sequence comes from Mycena sp. CBHHK59/15, assembly GCA_029204085.1. Classification (NCBI taxonomy): domain Eukaryota; kingdom Fungi; phylum Basidiomycota; class Agaricomycetes; order Agaricales; family Mycenaceae; genus Mycena; species Mycena sp. CBHHK59/15. The sequence continues at coordinate 52,875 of JARGXW010000604.1, forward strand.
GCTTTCGGTTTCAGAGCTGGCCAGGGCCGCACCGCCGCTGGTCCCTTCCCACTGGTTGAACCACCTATCCCTTTACTCTTCCCATCCTCGGCCTTGTCCCCTGCCTTCGATTTTCCAGAGCCCAATGGGCCTCGCTTCTTCTTGGTTGCTGAAGCCTTGCTTCCAGCTCCCACATCATCGCTCGTCTCGTCCACCTCCTCATACTGCTGTTTTTTGCTTTTCAAGGCATCGAGCTGCACCTGACGATCTTCAGCCAACTTCTCCTTCACCTCTGCATATTTAAAGGTCAGCGGTTTCTTCTCCTCCTTTTGCCGTCCCATCCAGAATGTATAGTAGGCTTCGACATCGGATTTCTTCATGCACAATGGATCCATGAGGCCAAGACCCTCTGGGAGGTATTTGCTGCTGACGAGTGCTCGAGCACCCTCCGGCGAGGACATGGCATTCCACGGTGGAAGTGACCCACATGTTCCAAGTTCTGGAAATGGGATGGATGAGCTTGGCCAAGTGGTGGGAGGTAAAAGTTACACACGGCAGACTTCTTTGACGAACATCTGAATCACAAGTTTGTAACCCCCAATCCACTCACCTCTGGTGCGAGGTCGTTCCGGAAGGATAGGATACCCATCCCACGATTCATCATCCTCATCATCATAATGGTCCAACTGCGCCCAGGGGTATTTTGATTTCTTGGCCTTCTTGTCCTCGTCACTTCCATCCCCATCCTCAGTCTCATCCTCAAACATCTCTGAGTACTCTAAAAATGATGTCGCAAAATTCTTCACCATCTTCCATTTGGGGAATTGTTGGCTGAATTTGGGGCTGATTGACGATGTCTCATGTCTATACTTTGTATGAGTGGGTGCGGTGGCAGAAGGAGATCTCACTGACACTGAAACTTGGGCCTTTCCCTTGGAATCCGTGAATGATGACAAACAGACCATTCGGACCCCATAAATCTCGTGAATTTTTTTGACAAATGCGTTAATTTCATCGCTGGCATTAGCCGATGCAAGCCTATCAATTGTAAGAGAGATTTGCCTCAGGGTGATTCACAGAGCTTACTTGCGCTTTTCCTCCTCCCCAACATCTCCTGAGTTTCTTGCGACTGCAGTGTCCCAACACTCTGTCTGCTCGTCTTCTGTGAGCTCCTCCCACAGCTTGGCCATGACTTTTCAATGTATCTCATTCCACATTGTCCCCTCTTCTGCCATTTCTCTCTTGATCTCCTCATAACGCTCAGAATACATCTCCCTCGCTACCGATTTAGCATCATGCCACTTGATCTTGCGCTTCGGTTTCGAGTCTTTGCTACTTTGAGGCTCGCGAAATTGGGTGATTTCATTGTTGTACCAGGTTGAAACCTTCTTGTGAAGCTAGGCAGAATAAGTCGGTGTGTGCATGTGTCGACAGTATATGTGGTAATGTACACCACTCTCGGGGGAGGTCCTCATTTGTTGCTTTGAGCAATTCAACAATTTCATCAAGGTACTCCTCCCTGTCGCTACCCCTCTTGCTGAAGAACTGCGTGCCGTGCTTCAGGAGGATTGATTTCAGTTTCACTGTGACCCAGCCCATTGTAAAAGAGTGTCAAGATGTGAAAAATTCCAAATCTTGCACGTGTCTATTCACAGCATCTCGTGACATGTCAACGCAATCACGTTTTCGTTAACAAGGATTTGATGATAATCGATCAATGCACGGGCAAAAAAGAGACTGGAACACACCAACCGGCGGCCGATATGGTCGCAAGTTGCCGGCCTACATGTTCAAATCTATTTAGAAGACAGCTGTCTCTTCAGAATTTCGATAACACAAGTCTGAATTTTAGATGAATCGAAAATTTGGCAAAGTCAAAACTATTATGCTGGCAACTTGCTACCGTACTAACCGCCGGTAATCATCTCCCAGTCGCTCTGCCTGTACCTGCTGATCGATTGTCATCCGTTTGTTTGGACATCTGTGTTCGAAGGAGATATAATTCAGGAGCTTCAAACGAATCATAAGTTAATTAAGTGCAGCCATGATATTTGAAGTCAACTACAATTCCAGTGGTCGGTGCACCCAAACTCCCCCTCCATCCTCTTTGTCCATGAAGAGAAGATCAGCAGGCTTGTCAAACCGACGAACATGTGAACAAAACATGCAGTGAACATTGATCACATCGGCGCGCAGCGATTGAAACTTCCGCTCCAGTGCCTTCACCTTACCCTTGTCCCGGGAATTCTTGCGTTTCTCAGCAATGCTTGGAGGTGGTGGAACGGCCCAACTGGGCATACTGCATCCGGGGCAGGACAACACAAGCGGCTCACCGAAGGGAGCCTGAACCAGGTGCGCCCAGAGGTAGCGGCAGGAGTGCTTCTGATCAGCATCGAGATAAACAACTCCTGTGTGGCTCCCCAGACTACCACCGGAGACCAAGCAATCAATCATAAAGTGATCCTTGCGATGATAGAAGAATTCCTTGATCACCGCAATCAGGACGAAGGCAGTGGCTTCCGGCTGAAGCTTCTCAGCTTCGAAGCCAATGAGGGCATGAAATGCCCCACTACACATTCGTTCAATGAAGGCCGAAGACGGAGAAGTTAAGTACGCACGACTGGACAAGCCATTCATTTGTCTTCACCAGTGCGTTTGACACCATAAGCATGAAACCACATGTGATCACCACAAGGATATTATCAGACCGACGGCGCCGGCCTGAATGAAATTGTGTGCACAGGCCGGCGGGGATCAACTGTTTCATGACCTACTCAAATTGTTCAGTAGTCCTGGAAGAGGGAGGGAAAAAACAGATACGCACCATCTCCGGCGAGTCACTCCAAGCATTGTCCGGAGCGTAATGTATGTCACCCTCGGGTGTCGTGTGGGAAACGATAATGGTGAAAATGCATCGGATTCTAATACCAATCAATAATAGAATCGCTCCGGAATACTTGATTTGACTCACGATTTCAGTGCTCCCATTTTCAGACTTTTCACAAGTGCATTGTTGCAAGATTTCAACGCAGCCCTGCCCTCGGCTTCACCCATATTGAAAATCACCGGCATATATGCGAAATTGTTAGGAAACATTATTTGCAGATGCGCAACAAGCATGGGAACTGGAGTTGTCGCCAGAGCAAGGCCTTCCAAGCAATAGACCAGCAAGAGAACTGAATCGGGCACTGAACCAACCATGATCGAACGGGCACCGATGGCTGAGGTGAACATCAGCCTCTTGCCATCGCTTTGACCGACAAATCCCTGCGGTCCAAAGTCAATTACAATCCCAAGTCCACGCACTGTTACACACCTCATAAGGACGAAGCACAAAATTCTTGCCATCATGCACCTTCTGACGTGTCTTGGCCTCGCGATGGCAGAGAGGGCAAATGAAAGGTAGCTCAAGAAAGTCGGGGGAAGGATTTCCGAGACACCCCTTACAGAGACCACGTTTGCAAGTCGGTTCGTCGCAGAGGGTCAAATCACCACCGTCGCGGCACACCAAGCAGGACTAGTACAAAGTGTTAAAAGGATTCCGCATTTGTGGGAGATTAACATACAGAATCTCCCGTGGAGTCTAAGGTTTTATTGAGACTGGCCCAATCGTCAATGGACCAACCCGGACCATTCAAAACGAGGGAATTGGGCACTCCGGGGTTGATGTACTCAGCGACAGAGGTAGCGGGAGCAGAAATTGGGAGTGGAGTCTCCTCACCACCATCCAATGCACGGTGGACTGCCTGCACCCCTTTAGATCGTGGGACGCCTGGGATGTGCTTTTTTCTCAGCCAATCCCTCTGTCGCTGTCCCTTGTTCGGGTCAAAGATATTCGGCTTCTTCTTCTTTCCAGCCTTTTTCGGAGGCGGCATCGGTCCCTTACCGCTGACCGTAACGCGCGGCTGCTTCCCAGCCAAGTGCCCAGCTATATTTGGGTACAAAGCAAGACTCTTGCCACCCATCTGGGGGTGGGGAGCAGGGCCTTCAGCTGCTGTTTGCCAGTGGGGAGCAGGTTGGATAAGACGTCCTTCGGAAGCCATTGAGGAGGGAGGCAAGAGGTAGAAAATCGCTGGATCGCGCACACTGATCAACAGCCATAATTTGGCACGTGCTCTGGCTCCTTTTGGAATTTTCGTCAGCAGAAATGGACATCCGCACCAGAGGACGATTCTATGAACTGCTCAACTGTTTGACACTGCGTAAATAAAAATCTAAGGCTATTGAAATACATCCTTGCTAACTAATGAAACTGTTCTAGTTGTGCTATGAGATCCTGGTATCTTCAGAATCAAGTGGGGAAGTTTACTTGCGCCGTTATTATCTTTGCAGTATAGTCGTCGTCGTGGAGACTTACCTGGACATGAACTTCCTTCAACATGATTTCGGACTGACTGCTCATTGGCCCCAGAAGCGAAGATCTTTTCACATTTCGGGCATATTAGAGGTCTGGGTGTTTGATTCATGGAAAACGTAGAGATATGTACGGTGTTATCTGAATTGATAAATGTCCTCAAGGTTGCCGGGACAAATGGAGAGGGAGAGAGACGGCCGTCCTCTTGACGACCATAGTTCTGCTGGCCAGAATGTACTGTATATGCATTATTTACAGTGCGGTCGGGGGTGCTCGAAACTTGTTCACTGTGCGGAAGGTTGGGGAGGAAGGAGCAAGTTTGGTGTTTTGACTCACACCAAATTTGATTTACTTGTTACTTAAATTCAACCTCGTACTAAAGGAGTATCTCTTCTTCAATCATAGTTCAACTCACTTTCCTTGATTTATGATCCGTCTATCGCACCTTATTGCCATCACAAATTTCAACTCATCCAAGGTCAAACTATCGTTCACGGCATTCAAATATTTGCTCCAACAGAGTTTCAATTTCAAACTCGGGCTTTCGTTCATTCCATTCAAGGTCAGTACATATAATTTATTGCACCTGTATATTAAGCTCACCTTCGCAAATTTCCGACACGTCCAACTTCAACTGTCTGTCATTTGTTGCTCCAAACTAGTTTCAACTTCAATTCCATGTGGTTTCGACGATACTTGGGTCGGTCTGCATGTGAATCAATCATCTACATTCATTGAGGTATTCATGCTGCTGTGTCTACTTTGGTTCAAGCCAGCAAGGTTGGTCTGTCAAGTTGAATTCATATCATCTATTGCACCTATATTGGCCACAGTTATGATAACATTCGCAAATTTCAACCTGTCCAACCCTTGCTCCAACCAAATTTCAACTTCAACTCAAGGTAGTGCTTTCCCAAACTCGTCCTTGATGAAACTAGGTTCGTATTTCAGCTGTTGCTCCAACCGAGTGTCCACTTCAATTCATTTACTAAATTTGGTCCTCTGGACTCATTGGATTATTTGCATACCCTCGTTCACTGCCATTGCTATCAAGTGTTCAATTCTCGGCGACATGCTTCCCTGAACTTGTCCTTAATGGAACTAGGTTCGCATTTCAGCTTTGCTCCAACTAAGTTTCAAGTTAAATTCGAGGTAGTCACATTCACAGCATTCAGGCTCCAACCATTCCGTTTATAAATGTTTTCAAACGGTTTTAACCGTTTTCATTTCAATTTAGTTTGTGCGGGGGTCCAAACGGTTTGTAAACCATTTATAAATGGTTCAAACAGTTGTCGAGCTCACACGCTCTCCAACCACGTATGTGGTGAGTGCCAAGTCCCAGATACCATCTAAAATATCATGTGTGAGGTTGTTTCAACATAATTCAATGGGACACTAGCCAAAAATTGTGGTCCACATGAGATTTGAGGCAGAAGTCCTATTTGACAGGTATCTGCACGATCAGGCCGACTTCCTGTCTCTGTCCCGGCACCAATAATTTGGCCCCGGTTCTCTTCCAATTGGGCTCCAGGGATCCCTCGGAAGGTCTGTGTGTCTTTCGTCGATGATTTTCACCCAATCCGATGTGCCGGGAGCCCCACAGAAATTACCCTCCGAAAATACCGTTTAAAACTGTAATTTACTGTTACGTACGTTTCCGTTTGGTTTGCCCCGAACTTCATGACACTGGTTGAGCATTTCAAGTTTTTCAGCTCAATTATCAGTGAAAAACTTCCTTTATTTTTCACACATTTTTCACTGAGAAAGCATCTGAAAAATTTAAATTTTTTTCACCACTTTTTTCACTGAGAATCAAGGTGAAAATTGGAAACAAAATTTATAACTTTTCCTCCAAGAGTACTACCAGTTTCTGCAGTATTTTTTCACATTTTCTTTCACTGAAAAACCAACTGAAAATTTTAAACTTCTTTTCACTAATTTTATGAGTGAGAATCAAGATGAAAAATTTGAAATACAATTCATGTCTTTTCTTGCAAGGCTGACACCAGTAATTCAGACATATTTACAGGCGAAAATGATAGTGAAAAATTTAAAACTTTTTTCACCACAATTCTCACCTGTAAAAGACAAGGAAAAAGCCTGAAAAATCTTGAGTAAAAAACACTGAATAATTTGAAATGGATAATCAATGTTTTCACACATTGTTCACAATCTTTCATTCAGGGTTTTTCACCGAAAAACAGAATGAAAAAGATATGTTACTTATTACCCCAATTTTCAGTGTAAATGCAGGTGAAAACATCAAAATAGTTTCCTAACATTTTCCACTGAAAATCGAAGTGAAAAATTGGAAATAATCACTGGTTGAAAATTTCAAGTTTTTCAGTGAAAATATTGGTGAAAAATGTTTTGCTTTTTGCAATAAGTTTTCACTGAAAAAGTATGTGAAAAATTTAAAACTTTTTCAGTACTGAAATATTATTAAAAATGCTGAAAAAGTTTTAAATTTTTCAGATACTTTTCTGGTGAAAAATTATTGCAAAATGCAAAACATTTTTCACTAATATTTTCAGTGAAAAACTTGAAATCCTTGTAACATACTACTGAGAAAGTTTGAGGTTGTGAAGGTAAGGAGTTGGAGACTCAAGAACAAGTTTTTCAGCACTTTTTTGGTCCTCGTTCTTGAAGAATGGGTGGTATAAATTGGAATCAATGCTTGCAATATTTCCTCTCTTTAAGAAAGACTAGCAGTTCCCCGTGCGACACTACAGCATTATCTGTATCCATTGTACATGTTCAGACTTTCAGGTTTGAATTTATCCTAATCACTGGTTGAACATTTCAAGTTTTTCGGTGAAAAAATTGCTGAATTCTTTTTTGAATTTTACAGAAATTTTTCACTGAAAAAGTAGGTGAAAAACTTAAAACATTTTCATCACTTTTTTGACTCAGAATCAAAGTGAAAAATGTGAAACAAAATTCATAGTTTCTTTGAAAAGATTTTCACCAGTAATTCATACACATTTGCAGGTGAAACCTGTGGTGAAAAATTTAAAACCACAATTTTCGCCTGCAAAAAGATGATAAAATGTGTGAAAAATGTTTGATAAAACTGATGTAAAATTGGAAAAGCAAATTGCAAGTTTCTAAACATTTTTTAAAATATTTATTTCACATTTTTCACTAACAAACATGGTGAAAAATTTATATTATTTCTTACCAAGTTTTCAGTATAAATCATTTATTGAACATTTCAAGTTTTTCAGTGCAAATATTTGTAAAAATGTTTGACTTTTTCAAACTTTTTTGACCATAAACCTACGTGAAAAATTTGAAAATTTTATATATACTTCAGGGTGAAAAATTTGAAATGTTTTGAATGTTCTGTGTACTTTGTTGACAGTGCTGGTGGAGTGATGGTCATGGCCGGGGCCCAACTCTGCTGTATGATGATGATGCCTGCCCACTCTGCAGCCTCTGGGAGTAAGTTCATGAGGTAGGATAGCTTGTAGGTGGATTTCAGTCCTCTGCGTTCATTTCTGGTCTAACTGGGCCTATGCCACTCACTGTTCTCACACAGATTTAAAATCTGAGCCTAAAAGCAAGGAAAATGGCTGTTTCATAAGTACTTGTCAGCAGCCAGTCCTTTCCTTGGCAGATTTTGGGTCTGAGGCACATTTTAGGTGCATTTCAGTCCCCTGCATTCATTTCTGCTCCAACTGGGCCTATGCCACCCACTGTTCACACACAGATTTAAATCCAAGGCTAAAATCAGAGAAAATGACTGTTTTAATCAGTACTTCATCCATGGCCAGTCCATTCTTGGGTGCATTTTGGTTCTGAGGTGCATTTTAGGTGCATGTCAGCCCCTGGATTCATTTCTGGTTCAACTGTGCCCATGCCACTCACTGTTCTCATACGGATTTAAAATCTGAGCCTGAAATCAGGGAAAATGGCTGTTTCAGTGAGTACTTGGTCTGCAGCCAGTCCTTTCCTTAGTGGATTTTGGGTCTGAGCTGCATTCTGGGTGCATTTCAGTACCCTGCATTTATTTCTGGTCCAACTGAGCCCATGCCACTCACTGTTCTCACACAGATTTAAAATCCGAGGCTAAAATCAGAGAAAATGGCTGTGTTAATCAGTACTTGGTCTGCAGCCAGTCCATTCTTGGGCGAATTTTGGTTCTGAGGTGCATTTTAGGTGTAGGTTAGGCTCCTGCATTCATTTCTGGTCCAAGTTGTGCCCATGCCACTCACCGTCCTGACACGGATTTAAAATCTGCACCTGAAATCAAGGAAAATGGCTGTTTAAATGAGTACTTAGTCTGCAGCCAGTCCATTGTTGGGTGGATTTTGGTTCTGAGGTGCATTTTAGGTGGATTTCAGTCCCTTGCATTCATTTATGGTCCAACTGAGCCCATTCTATGCAATGTGTCCATTCCTGGACAGACTTTGGGTCTGAGGCACATTTTAGGTGCATTTAAGTCCCCTGCATTCATTTCTGGTCCAACTGACCCCATGCCACCTAGTGTTCTCACGCGGATTTAAAATCCGAGCCTAAAATCAGAAAAAAGGGATGTTTTAATTGGTACTTGGTCCACAGCTAGTCCATTCTGGGCAGATTTTCGATCTGTGCATTTCAGTCTCCTGCATTAACTTCTGGTCCAACTGGGCCATGCCACTCACCTTACTCTGGGCAGTGGTGGTGCTACCCACCACCTATGCAACATTCAAAGAAGGAAAAGATCTGTCAAAACTGTGGAGGACCTTTTGGCCCTCTGTAGGTAGTCCTGGCTACTATGGCCCCAGATGCAAAGGTTGTGGGATCAGTCCCCAGCTTGTCAAAGTCCGTGGCAAATGGGCCAGTGGACATGGACGTAGACAGGCAGGGCCAGAAGAGAAGGCCTTTCACCTGCTACAACTATGGCAAGAAAGGCCACATGTACCGGGAGTGCCCCGAGCCTCCCAAGAAAAAACCTTAATTTACATGCATTATGCACAAAGATCGACATGGAGGACTATGGATCAGAGGTCTTCAAGGCACTCGGTGCAACATTGCGTGAGAGGGATTTTTATTTAATTGGCCTGGATATATACAGCTAAAAACATACCGCGGTGGACAAGGGAAAAACACGATCGGTCAGGCACTGTAATTTCGACAAAAATGACATTGCTGCTGTCTTGCACTCCAGTGCATCAATTACAAATTCATCGAGAACATTGAATGTAAATGCCGTTGATGGTTTATCAGAGGTTGCTGGGTAGAAGTGAGAGTCAATGAGCTGGATGTCAGGGGCAAGTGGCAATCCATCCTCTCCTACACAGCAACACCATCGAACACATCGGGAGAATATCCCAGTGGTTTCGACAAACCGCAATTGATCCCCAACAAATCCGGCCCGAACTTCATCTTCCCAACCCTCCAAGTCATCTGATGCACCAGCCATCGCTATATCTCCATCATCATCAATTGTTGTGGGACTTGGATTTTCGGTTGAAAGATGTGGACATGGGTTTCCACCATGTCCGAAAAATATGGTTAATCCAATTACGTTCAAATCCACCTTGTTGAAAAATTTCCCATTTCATTTTTTCGGGCGATGGAAAGGAGATGTCTGGTGAATCATGAGACAGCACCGCTCACACCAAAGAGCCTGTCCTGTGCAATGGTCACAGCGATACAGAGCATCCGAAGCCCCACATCGATCACAGAGTGAAGAGACAGGGTAGGCCTCCCCCTTGATGATTCGATGCAAGTAGGAGTTCTGCAACGGGCCTTCCAATCCTGCATGTAATCATTGGAAGTCTAATGTAATATTTCAATACCAGGACATTCTCTCGATGAATTCGCACCTTTCCCTTGATGCACTGTGGTTTCCATTTTGGTCTGAAGTCTTGGGGATCTGTTTCATCTGGGAGGGTCGGGCTGTGGGACCGTGGTTTGGGCTGGCTACTGGACAATTTCGTTGGTGATTTTGATGGGGATTTCGGCCTTGAGGCAGCGGAAATAACCTGAGGCCGTTGGGTGCTATAAACAGCATGTGTGCGAGCATCCTCAAATATGGTGATCTTGTCAGAGCCAAGAAGTTCCCGAGTGAGATTGCCTTGTCCTTAGATTGTGGGTTGTCGAGGCATGGGGGATTGACAAGTCACGTGTATCTTGTTTTGACACCAATGGCACTGTCATGAGGATGTCGACGGAGCGCCAACATATCATAATTGAATTAAAAAATTGAGACAAAAAGATTGAATATTCAATTCAATTTTTGTTCGTTTAATAAGCTGGCTGCATCGACCATCCAACACCATGTATACCCAGCCGCTCCAAAACATTTTTGCGCATGAAGTGGCCTCTTCCGGGTTGCCTGCAGAGATCAGAAGATCTTACCATTCTCGGCTGCCTCCAATGTCAATGTGAGGGATGGTCTGCCAATTTGCAATCACAGTGATTCCTGAAAACATCGATTCCCAAAGGCCTGCTATCTCCCGAGTCTCTGATAGAGAACTCAGCTTCGCATGAGCCTTCTCACCTGCCTCCCATAGCTCAGGATGGGTGAGACCGAGGATCAGATTGACAAACTTCTCCACAGGACCGATGTCAGTCAACCATTCTCTTGCTGATTGAGAACTCAAATTGTTGGATGGCTTCAAAGCATATTGCGGGCTCTGGAGGCTGGAATAAGCTCATGGAATTCTGACACAGTCTGATCACATACCGCATGCCCCACACCAAACCATCCACTGGAAAAATTCACAGAACCGGGCTGCATAGTCCTCTTGACAAAGTTTGAGGTGACACTACGCCACGAAGGGGGCTGGCTAGGTGTCTCCGCATTTTTGATACTGCCGGCAAGAAGTTTCTCCAGATTTTTTGTGGTTTCATGTATCCGCATCTGGACCTGTCAACTGCATCCAATGGATTTTGTAAGACATGCTTACCATATGAGACTCAGAGACAATATGAGGGAGGATCCAGGCAAGTATCTGTCCTTCCGAGTCAACCAAAGTGGTACACACTTCAATCATTCCAAGCATTGGGGATTTGAAATTTCGCTCTTTTTGTGCTTTGGTACTGGACGAAAATTTGGCAAAGTCCCAATTCACGACAACTGAACCAGCAGGGGAACATTAGACAATCTCAGTGTTTAAAGTACAATATATTTACTTGGATTGCATAAAGCTGCCGACACTCTCTGCACAAGCACTTGGTATTCAAGCTGCAGAGTCTGCCAGGGAGCAATATCTGAGCGGGGCTGGCTGAATGCAGATGTCAGCTGAGAATTCCGTAACAGTGTCAGTACATACATCGGGTCATGTAATTTCTGACGGCATCTCCTTTCCACATGATATTGCAGAATCTGCAAGGTCTTCTTTGGTTCCGGCCGAGCATCCATAAGCAGAAAAGGCATGCCAAACACAGATCCGTCATCTGTCTTTTTTCGGTGAAGGACTGCCATGGCTGGCTCCATCAATAAAAAAGGGATGCCAAACATAGATCTTCCACGCTCCCTTTTTTTTTTGGTGACGGGCCATGAATGGCTGATGGCAACCTTGTACAAGGTTTTGCAATCCCTCAAATGATATGTGTGCAAAGACTAGTAAATAGCCAATGATGGTTTCGGTCGCTGGCCAGGTTTCCGGTTACTGATGCCACTGATGGCAAACAGTCGCAAAGACTGACGCCAACTTAAAACCATCAAAGCTGTCAATCAACGTCCGAACTTCTCTTTCTTCCTTCTCTCATGTCGTATTATCTTTTGCTCCCTGATGGTATGTGTATCGTCACTCTGTTCCCCCCCCCCCCCCCTTCCCGTTCTATATGCCTGCCCCTCTGCTGCCGTACTTGCACACCGCCTTAATGGCAGTCCCTGGCTGGGGCCTGATCACCCCCTTCCATACTGTTCATATCCTGCACCGTGACTTGACCGCAGCAGAGTGTGGTTCTCTCTCGCCAATCCGAGAGTAGTCCAGGCTGGGTACCTTTGGGCCCTTTTCCTTTGTTCATTTCAGCTTCACGTGGGATCCTAGTAGTCGACTCATGAGTGTCTGTGCCACCCACGAGGTTATCCACAAATGGGTTGGAGGTGCATGAGTATGACTCGGACCTTGGAGGTGGTCGTCTATCCATGCCTGTGCAATGGCATGCTTAATTCAGCAAAAAATCGTGCACCCTCGACCTGGATGTCTTAGCGCATCCGTCGATTACCTTGGAGGTGGTAGTCTTCGGACATCCCTATCCATGCCTGTGCAATGGCATGCTTAATTCAGCAAAAATTGTGCACCCTCGACCCGGATGTCTCAGCGCATCCGTCGATTACCTTGGAGGTGGTAGTCTTCGGACATCCCTATCCGTTCCCATGCAATGGCATGCTCAGTTAAGCGAAATTGTGCACCCTCGACCCAGGCGTCTGTCTCAGTCAAATCCAGGCCACAGTGAGTCCTTCTATTAGCTGCAAACCATTCTGATGTTTTGATTTGACAGGTTCCTCCTCCAAAGTTTTAACTTGCATCCAGTTGAGTTGCAGTGAGTAATATTATCTCGTCGACCTGGTATTGACTTGTGTTCAGCATTTTTTCTGGATTGGCTCAGGTCCGTGCTCCTCCTTTCTCAGTGCAAATACTGATGATAGATTTCTACTCATGTGCAAGGTTTCATTCATCCACTCACCCGCCACCTTCTTCCACACATATCAACATCTATATATATCCTTCATTGGTATGTTTCTCCTCGGATTGATGTGAACGCGGTGTTCAACTGCCTCAACAGGTTGTCTGCACCTATTGCACATGCCGTTCACAGGCAGCTCTTTATACATCTCTCCCGTTTGTACCGTATGTAGCACTCTCCTCTCCACACTGAAGTCAGGGGCTGCAGACCCTGACTTCAGTGTGGAGAGGAGAGGGGGTTTCGGTTCACCTTACTTTGTAGACTTATACACAAACACACAAAAAACCCGCCCAAAGGGCGTATTTTGCGGTTCTGCCGTCCAGCTAACCCTAATGTAAGGTTTACCCAAATGGGTAACTCAATAGGCAAGTTCCATGGCGTGCCGCTCGCCTCTCACTTCGACGGAGAATCACATTTGAATTCAATCATTGCAAAACACTCTGCACTGTGTTATTGACTTTGGCCTGGCAGTCCACAAATACTAGTTTGAGCCATGCTGTGTAAGGCTCCAACCATTTAGTTTTCGTTTGACACTGGTTGAGCATTTCAAGTTTTTCAGCTCAATTATCAGTGAAAAAATTAATTTTTTCACCACTTTTTTCACTGAGAATCAAGGTGAAAAATTGGAAACAAAATTTATAACTTTTCCTCCAAGAGTACTACCAGTTTCTGCAGTATTTTTTCACATTTCTTTTCACTGAAAAACCAACTGAAAATTTTAAACTTCTTTTCACTACTTTTATGAGTGAGAATCAAGATGAAAAATTTGAAATAAAATTCATGTCTTTTCTTGCAAGGCTGACACCAGTAATTCAGACATATTTACAGGCGAAAATGATAGTGAAAAATTTAAAACTTTTTTCACCACAATTCTCATCTGTAAAAGACAAGGAAAAAGCCTGAAAAATTTTGAGTAAAAAACAGTGAATAATTTGAAATGGATAATCAATGTTTTCACACATTGTTCACAATCTTTCATTCAGGGTTTTTCACCGAAAAACAGAATGAAAAAGATATGTTACTTATTACCCCAATTTTCAGTGTAAATGCAGGTGAAAACATCAAAATAATTTCCTAACATTTTCCACTGAAAATCGAAGTGAAAAATTGGAAATAATCACTGGTTGAAAATTTCAAGTTTTTCAGTGAAAATATTGGTGAAAAATGTTTTGCTTTTTGCAATAAGTTTTCACTGAAAAAGTATGTGAAAAATTTAAAACTTTTTCAGTACTGAAATATTATTAAAAGTGCTGAAAAAGTTTTAAATTTTTCAGATACTTTTCTGGTGAAAAATTACTACTGAGAAAGTTTGAGGTTGTGAAGGTAAGGAGTTGGAGACTCAAGAACAAGTTTTTCAGCACTTTTTTGGTCCTCGTTCTTGAAGAATGGGTGGTATAAAATTGGAATCAATGCTTGCAATATTTCCTCTCTTTAAGAAAGACTAGCAGTTCCCCGTGCTACACTACAGCATTATCTGTATCCATTGTACATGTTCATACTTTCAGGTTTGAATTTATCCTAATAGAGAACACAGTGTGTCATCAACCTTTTGTTGACTGTTGCGGACCTCATGGTCAATTACAATGTTTCCCATTGCAAATGTTTGGCGGCTTGCATAGACATTGAGAGCACAGGTGTTAATTTGTTGATCCCATGGATTGGTTCAATTTATAAAATTGCCGATCGTGCATCATTTGTTGTTGGCTTGTTGCAATTGTAATTATTTTTTGGCATTCAATCTGTTGAGTTAGTTCTTGAAGGAAATATTTCCTAGCCTTCATTATGCTCAGAAACACATTAAAATCCCAAGCTTCACCTTCATTCCACCTGGAACCATTCTATAGTTGCCATTTATTTTTCATCAAAACCCCGCCTTCGTCTTGCCGAAATGGTATCCAGCTGATAGATGCCTTCTTGGAATGCACAAATATGTCAGCCTTCATTTTGTGAAAGCTGCCTGAATTGTCCTCATCCGCTGGGTGGCTTTATTCACAGTAAATATTCAGAATAAACAGCAGGGCAGAGAGAGACAGGATCTTGACATTTATAAATAGAAACTCAACATAGTGAACAGTCCGGTGGAGCAGCCAATTTTTGAGTGAAGCAGTGGAGCAAATGACCTCATGAGATGCCCTGGCAGTCAGTATAAATCTACCAGAGTCAAATGGTCTTGTCTCGCAGGGACAAGAGGACCTCAATTGTAATATCTGGAG
Source organism: Mycena sp. CBHHK59/15 (assembly GCA_029204085.1). NCBI lineage: Eukaryota > Fungi > Basidiomycota > Agaricomycetes > Agaricales > Mycenaceae > Mycena > Mycena sp. CBHHK59/15. Next base: position 68,049 of record JARGXW010000604.1, read on the forward strand.
GCTCGTTCTCGACCCTCGATTCGCGAGGCGTTGAGCATCTCAGAGCCAGTCAGATCTTGAGGGAACAAAGTTTCGGGATATGCAGGGACCCATTGACAGCGCGGGCTGCTTTGGTCTGATAGTTGCTGCAATTCACGCCGAGATAGCAGGAATACTCTTGGTGCCATTGTGGGGTTGTCAGAGGGGTGGGCAAGTCCCTGGTACATAGATTGTCAGTCTGTGCCCCAATGGGATGGAGATGTACATACATTTATGGTGGACAGGCAACGGTATATGTCGATTGTGGAAGGTACTTCAGGCTTACAGTGGAGAGTGTATGGTACAAAACAGTGTATATTCATCAGAGCATTTTGCTAATTACACGGATCGGTGGAGCAGGTGGGAAGAGAAGCGTGGAGAACACAATGGCTGTGCTCCCGGTGGGTGTGCGGGCTTAAAATGACATCACATCGGAGCATTGGAGCTTGGAAAACTCGGATCAAGTTTGTCTTGAGACAACACATTTGTGTCTTATATTTAGATTAGAGGGTGGGGACACGGGTAGCACGTGTACCACACATACTGGAGGAACAACAGGGTGGGGAAATGAGTAGCAGGCATACTGCACATACCATGGGGACATAGGTGACTTCATTAACAAAATACAATGTTCCTGAATTTGGGAGGGGATTGCCCAGGCTATATAAATTGAAAGACAGTAGAACATATAGTAAAGGGACAACAGGGACAATGAGAAAGAAAAACCAGAAACCAGATCCACAAAAGAGAGAAACCTCAGGGCCAAGCACAACAAGGGTGGTGCTCAGCAGTGGCTCTTGCTGGGTTCTTCAAGGTGTTACACCAACAGTGGACATATGATACACCTCCGAAACCTCACTGAGGAACAATGCAAGATCAATATAATGGTACATCTACTACCCCTGGGTTTTACAAAAAGCACCAACCATCGCATGCTAGTTTTCAACAACAAGCAAAAGTATCTTTATAACAAACTGTGTGATGTTCCTGGTCCAGAGAACAACATCTGCCCTCCTGGTGGCTGGGAGATTGTGACACTGCAGATTAAATTATGGACAGCACAGCAGAGCTTGACTACAGTCATGTCAGTGGAAACCTGCAAGATGTCATGGAGGACAATATTGGAGCGACAATAGGCAAAATGGGGTGAGCCACACTTCTGCTGAAGATGACACACTGGCCTAGCCAGGCAGTTGTCCAGACTGAGGGCACTAAAAACTGTACATGGTGGTCAAGAGCAAGCTATGAAGGGTCTCTGCCTACAGCTTCAGGCTCAACGCTAATTTCAATGCTGCAGACCAATCATTCTCGCTCAAATCATACATGAGCAAATTTGGGAGGGAGATTGTGTTGTGTAATTGGGATTGGCATGGCCCTCAAAATTCAGAATAGATATGAAGGCTTCCAGAAAATATCCAGCACTAGTCAGAGAACATGCAGATGCATTCTGCCACTGATTCAGACACCACAGACTATCCATCGCCACTCAGATCACTGATCAGCGAATTTTGCAGACAGATTGAAAATTTGTGCAATTGGGATTGGTATGGCCCTCAAAATTCAGCACAGGTGGGAAGCCTTACAGCAAACATGGAGCACCGCTGGTTAGAGGGCATCCAGATGCATGCTGGTACTGATTTCAATGCCATATACCAACCATTCTCACTCAGACTGCCCATCGGCAGATTTTGCAGGGAGATTATGAATTTGTGCAATGGGAATTGGCATGGCCCTCAAAATTCTGCATGGGTGACAAGACTTCCAGCAACTATGCAGCACTGGTTAGAGGGTATTTTGATGCATGCTGCTACTGATCTCGACACTGCAGGCCATCCATTCTCACTTACAAATCACCCATCAGCAAATTTCACAGGGAGATCGCAAATAAGTTGTGATATTAGGCTAAGAGCATTGGCCAAGTTCAGGACTGTGTTACGGTGGTCGGAGGGCTATCTGATGCATAGTTGGACAAATTTCAATGCTGCAGACCATCTGTTCTCACTGGTAGATCACTCATTGGTTAATTTCTCTGGGAGATTGTGAGTTTGTGGAATTGGGACTGGCATGGCCCCCCAAATTCAACATGGGTGGGAAGGCTTCCAGAAAACATAGAGCACTGGTCAGAGGGCATCCAAATGCATGCTGCCACTGAGTTTGATGCCATAGACCATCCATTCCAACTCAGATCACTGATTGGCAAACTTCTTGTAAATTTGTGCAATTGGAATTGGTATGACCCCCAAAATTCCGCACAGGTGAGAAGGCTTCCAGCATTGATGCATCACTGGTTATTGGGCCTCCAGATGCATGCTGCCTCTGACCGCAGACCATTGATTCCACTCAGATAACTGATCAGGGAATTTTGCAGGGAGATTGTGAATTTGTGCAATTGTGATTCGCATGGCGCCCAAAATTCAGCACAGGTGCATGCTACTGCTGATTTCGATGCTGTGGACCATCCATTGCCGCTCAGATCACTGATCAGGGAATTTTGCAGGGAGATTGCAAATTTGTGCAATTGGGATTGGCATGGCACCCCAAATTTAGCAGAGGTTGGACAGCTTCCAGAAAACATGCAGCACGGGTTGGAGGGTATCCAACCGATTTCAACACCGCAGACCATTCATTCTCGCTTAGATCACCCATCAACAAAGTTCACAGGGAGATTGCAACTAATTTGCTTTATTGCAGTTGAGAGCATCGGCCAAGTTCAGGACTGTGAAATGATACATGCTTCCACCAATTTTAGCACTGCAGACTGGTCATTCTTGCTCAGATCACCCATTGGGGAATTTGTTAGAGAGATTGAGAATTGTGCAATTGGGATCGGCATGGCCCATGAAATTCAGGATGGGGGGAAAGCTTTCCAGCAAACATGCAACATTGGTCAGAGGGCATCCAAATGCATGCTGCCACCGATTTCAAAGCCGCAGACCATCTGTTCTTGCTGAGATCACCCATGAATGAATTTCACAGGGACATTGCAACTAATTTGTACTATTGTAGTTGAGAGCATTAGCCAAATTCAGAACTGTGTGACAGTTGTCAGAGGACTCTCTGATGCATGCTTGCACCGAGTTCAATGCCACTGACCATCCATTCTTGCTCAGATCACCCATTGGCAAATTTCGCAGGGATATTCCAACCAGTTGCACTATTGCAGTTGAGAGCATTGGCCAAGTTCAGGACTGTGGGACAGTTGTCAGAGGGCTCTCTAATGCATGCTTACACCAATTTCAACACTGCAGACCATCCATTCTTGCTCAGACCACCCATCAGCGAATTTTGCACCAAGATTGTGAATTTGTGGAATTGGGACTGGCATGGCCCCCAAATTTGGCACAGGTGGGAAGGTTTCCAGCAAACATACAGCACTGGTGGGAGGGCATCCAGATGTGTGCTGCCACTGATTTCGAAGCCACAGAACATCTATTCCCACTCAGATCACAGATCAACAAATTTGAATTTGTGCAATTGGGACTGGCATGGCCCCCCAAATTTGGCACGGGTGGGAAGGCTTCTGGTAAACATGCAGCACTGGTCTGGGGGCATCCAGATGCAGGCTGCCACTGATTTCCATGCCACAGATCATCTATTCTCACTCAGATCACTCTTCAGCAAATTTCACAGGGAGATGGTGAATTTGTGCAATTGGGATTGCCATGGCCACCAAAATTCAGCATGGGGGGAAAGGCTTCCAGCAAGCATGTAGCACTAGTTGGATGGCATCCAGATTTTTTGCCACTGCAGACCATCTGTCCCCGCTTAGATTGCTGATCAGCGAATTTCACAGGGAGATTGTGAATTTTTGCAACTGGGATTGGTATGGCCCTCAAAATTTAGCATGGGGGGAGGCTTCCTGCTGGCATGCAGCACTGGGTTAGGATAGGATAGGTTAGGGTTAGGGTTAGGTGAGAAGGCTTCTGTAAAACATGAAGCACTGTTCAGAGGGCCTCCAGATGCATGCTTACCCAGATTTCAACACCGCAAAACCATTCATTCTTGCTCAGATCAGCCATCGGCCAATTTCGCAGGGAACTTGCAACTAATTTGCTATATTGCAGTGGAGAGCATCAGCCAAGTTCAGGACTGTGCAATGGTGGTCATCAGCCGACACCTGCAATCGCACCCCTGCAAAATGCAATGCACGTGCTACTTTCCCATCACGTGTAGACGACACGTCAGGATTCAACGAGTGTGTATTTTTTCTGGGCATATGATCATGTCTCTGGTGTTCCCCGGTTTCAAATCCATGCCATCGTCAAATGACATCATTTCATGATTGCCTTACTTTTTCTGCACCGGGGATGTTGAGCATGTACACCATCTATGCCTTTCAAGCCCTTATGCCACATTTTTCTGGACTTGTGTTTGAAACTCGGGCAGAAAAATGTGGTGTTGGTCCTGGGCTAGTGCTTATTAAGAATATCTGCTGTGGTGGCAGAAGGCCAAAGTACGAACAACTCCACAACTTTGATTACTCATCTCGTGGAAAAAAAGTAACACACTGCAGGGTTCGAACGGCGGTGCAGTGCAAAGTGCAAAATATGATTCATGCATCATAACAACTCTACTAAACCAGACACACATGTGCAGGAGCCATAGCATGGTAGCACAAACGTTGCGGACACCCACGTGATCTGCATTTTGCAGGGTGCTATTGCCCGAGCCTCATCAGCCCTGATAAATGCTTCCACCAATGTCACCATGCAGACCAGCCAATCTCACTCAGACTGCCCACGGTGGTTGAGACCGTCTTACCTGTTCAGAACCATGTGGTGATGGTCAAGGGGCTCTCTGATGCATGCTGCCACCAATTCAAATTCTGCAGACCATCTGTCCTCACTCAGATCACCCATCGGTGAACTTTACAAAGAGATTACAAATAATTTACCCCACAGCAGTTGAGAGTGCCCTACCTGCTCAGAATCATGTGGCAACAGTCACAGGGTTCTGTGATGCATGCTTCCACCAATTCCAATCCGGCCGACCATCTATTCTCGCTTAGATCACCCATGGTAAATTTCACAGGGGATTGCAAACTTGTGCAATTGGGATTGGCATGGCCCCCAAAATTCAGCATGGGTGGGAAGACTTCCAGAACCCATGCAACACAGGTCTCTAAGCTTCTGTTCAGGAATTGAGTGTGTTGCACAGGCTATCCAGGCGTGAATGTGGAGCAAAAGTATACATGTTGGCCTGGGAGTTGTATAATGGCCGCCGATCCATGTAGCAACATCAGATGTTGCACATTCCCAGATGTGTGTGCATAACAGTCAGTTTTTAACTAGTAATCTGTACCATGACCATGAAGAGCCATTCCATTCCCAAGAGGTGAGCCTGATCTGTGCCACATGAGAGACATCAGGTGACCATCGGATCGGGCCCCGGGCTGCCAGTGCCATCAATCACAGCCAAAAGTTGTCAGCAATGCTTTCTCATTTGTGTGCTCACTGGCCTATACATCTGGATCACAATACTTATAATATACATTCCATTTCACCAGAAGATGTCTGCTACTGGAAAACATCTTTGAGTGAGGACAACTGGACCGCTAGGCCACTATGGGTACTGAAACCTGAAAGAAGCAGGTTTGTGGTTCAGTGCTCGCCCAAGGAGCATCTGATGTTCATGGGTGACACACATGTCCAACTGTCACAATCCGTTCTATGGGATTCCATCGGACACCGTCGGAGTTACTCATCATCAACTCCAACTTTGCCATTGGCTCTTATTATCATGAACACTCTTCCACATCCTCTTCGACAATTATGCGCACATATGATTTGTCATGTGGTCTCGGAGTTCTCGGACCTCCGGTTCCTTGACAATTACTTTATTGTTCTTTCTAAATTCTTCATCCCCATACATACTACAATTAGTTTATTGTTTCTATTGTTTCGCGCGGAAATATCTCGGACTCCGACATTAGTATAAATATTGCCATGTACATACAGTTATCTCAGTTTGAATATCAACTAAGATTGTGCCCTATCTCTGTCTCACTCTCAATTGGTCATCTCTCGAAATCGGGCCTTGGGCATAGGGAAAGGCGCAGCGCACGAGCTGAAGCCAAGCCTGCTCCATTTGTCGGCACCTGCCTCGGACCTCCGTTCAGACTCCGTCCGGACTTCACATCTATCTTTGAAGTTGTATCACGACAGAATCCTGATCCATATCGCTCACTTCACCTCTTCGTTTTGATAGAACATTCTGGACCTCCGTCGGCCTCTGAGCGAATCCGACTCTTGACACCAACAGGTCACTCAGTAGTATCCAGGGTGGCCCACGAACTCGGCTCATATCTCCAGGTTTGACTCTTGAGCGTCTTTGTGTGCTTCTCCGAACAGTGCTGCATCTTTGCTGGAAGCTTTCACACCTGTGCTGAATTTTTGCACAAATTCACAATCTCCCTGTGAAATTCGCTGATGGGTGAGCTGGGCAAGAACAGATGGTCTGTACTGTTGAAATTGGTGGTAGCATGCATCACGATGCACTCTGACACTTGCTGCATGTTTGCTTGAAGCCATCTGACCTGTGCTGAATGTGAGGGTCCATGCCAATCTCAATTGCACCAATTCACAATCACCCTGCGAAATTCGCTGATCAGCAATCTCAGCAGGAACAGATGGTCTACAGCATTAAACTATCGGGATGCCCTCTGAACAATGCTGCATCAAAGTGCTGTATATTTGCTGGAAGCCTTCACACCTGTGCTGAGTTTGGGGGGCATGCCAGTCCCAATTGCACAAATTCACAATCTCCCTGCGAAATTTGCTGATGAGTGATCTGAGTGGGAATGGAGGGTCTGCAGTGTCGAAACCTATGCCCTCCAAACAGTGCTAGACCTTTGATGGAAGCCTTGACACCCATACTGAATTGGGGAGCCATGCCAGTCCCATTTGCACAAATTCACAATCTCCCGGAGAAATTCGCCGATCAGGGATCTCAGTGGAGCAGATGGTCTGCAGGGTCGAAACATTGGTATAGCGTCTAATCAGTCTGGATGCCCTCCAAAGATTGCTGCATGTTCGCTGGAAGCCTTACCCCCATGCTGAATTTTGAGGGCCATGTGAATGCCAATTGCAAAAATTTGCAATCTTCCTGCCAAATTTGCTTAAGGGTGATCTGAGTGAGAAATAATGGTCTGCATTGTCGAAATAAGTGGCAGCATGCATCTGGATGCCCTCAGCCCAGGGCTGCATGTTTACTGGAAGCCTTCCCACCTGTGCTGAGTTTGGGGGGGCATGCCAGTCCCAATTGCACAAATTCACAATCTCCCTGCGAAATTCGCTGATCTGGGATCTGAGTGGGAATGGATGGTCTGTGGCGTCGAAATCAGTGGGAGCACACATCTGGATGCCCTCTGAACAGTGCTATATTTTTTCATGAAACCTTCCCACCTGTGCCGAATTTGGGGGGCCATGCCAGTCCCAATTGCACAAATTCACAATCTCCGTGTAAAATTCGCTGCTGGGTGGTCTGAGCAAGAATGGATGATCTGCAGTGTTAAGATTGGTGTAAGCATGCATAAGACAGCCTTCTGATGACTGTCCCACTGTCCTGAACTTGGGTAATGCTCTCAACCTCAACAGCGCAACTGGTTGAAATATCTCTACACAATTTGCCACTGGGTGATAATAGATGGTCAGCTGCATTTAAATCGGTAGCAGCATGCATTTGGATGCCCTCCGACCAGTTTTGCATGTTTTCTGGAAGCCTTCCCGCCCGTGCCAAATTGGGGGGCCATGTCAATTCCAATTGCACAAATTCACAATCTCCCTGTTAAATTTGCTGATGGCTGGTCTGAGTGAGAACAGATGATCTGTGGCATTGAAGTAGATGGCAGCATGCTTCTAGATTCCCTCTGAACAGTGCTGCATGTTTTCTCGAAGCCTTCACACCCATGCTAAATTTTGGGTGCCATGCCAATTCCAATCACACAAATTCACCATCTCCCTGCAAAATTTTTTGCTGAGGAGTGATCTGAGCAAGAATGGATGATCTGCAGGAAAGAAATCAGTGGCAGCATGCATCTGGATGCCCTTGGACTAGTGCTGCATGTTTACTGGAAGCCTTCCCACCTGTGCCAAATTTGGGGGGCCATGCCAGTCCAAATTGCAAAAATTCACAATCTCCTTGTGAAATTCGCTGATGGGTGGTTTGAGCGAGAATGGATGGTCTGCAGTGTTGGAATTGGTGTAAGCATGCATCAGAGAGCCCTCTGACCACCGTCACACAGTCCTGAACTTGGCCGATGCTCTTAACCGCATTAGCACAAATTAGTTACAATGTCCCTGCGATATTCACCCAGGGGTGATCTGAGCAAGAATGGATGGTCGGCAGCAATGGAATTGGTGGCATCATGTATTTGGATGCTCTCCAAGCAGTGCTGCATGTTTGCTGGAAGCCTTTCCACCTGTAACCTCACTGAGGACCAATGTAAGATCAATATAATGGCATGTCTACTACCCCTGGATTTGAAAAAAAAAAAAAAGCACCAACATCGCATGCTACTTTTCAACAACAAGCAAAGTATCTTGATAACACACTGTCTGATGTCCCTGATTCAGAGAACGACATCTCCCCTCTTGGTGGCTGGGAGGATTGTGACATGGTGGATTAAATTATGGACAGCACAGCAGAGCTTGACTCCACTCATGTCAGTGGAAACCCACAAGGTATCATGGAGGACCATATCAGAGTGATGATGGGCAAAAAGGGGTGAACCACACTTCTGCTGAAGATGACACACTGGCCTAGCCAGGCAGTTGTCCAGACTGAGGGCACTAAAAACTGTACATGGTGGTCAAGAGCAAGCTATGAAGGGTCTCTGCCTACAGCCTCAGGCTCAACAACTGTGTATACTACAGCACTGCCACAGACCAGGATGCAATTTCTGAAATTTGTGCAATTGGAATTGCTTGGCCCTCAAAATTCAGCACAGATGAGAAAGCTTCCAGCAAAGATGCAGCACTAGTTATAGCATCCGGAGGCATGCTAGCCCTGATTTCGATGTCATAGATGAGCCATTCTTGCTCAGACTGCCCATTGGCAAATTTTGGAGGGAGATTGTGATTCTGTGCAATTGGAGTTGGCATGGCCCTCAAAATTCTGCACAGATGAGAAACCTTCCAGCCAAGATGCAGCACTGGTTAGAGGGCATCCAGATGCAAGCTGCCAATGATCTCAATGCCATAAACCAGCCATTCTCACTCAGATCACTGATTGGCGAATTTGCAGGGAGATTGTGAATTTGTGCAATTGGGATTGGCAGGGCCCTCAAAATTACAGACAAGTGAGAAGGCTTCCAGCAAACATGCAGCACTGGTTTAAGGATATCCAGATGCATGCTGTCACTGATTTCGAGACCACAGACCAACCCTTCTCACTCACAGATCACCCATTGGCGAATTTCGGAGGGAGATTGTGAATTTGTGCAATTTGACTTGTCATGGCCCACAAAATTCAGCACAGGTGAGAAGGCTTCCAGCAAAGATCCAGCACCAGTCAGAGGGTATCCAGATGCATGCTGCCACTTATTTCGATGCCATAGACCAGCCATTCTCGCTCAGACCGCCCATCGACAAATTTTGCAGGGAGAATGTGAATTTGTGCAATTGAAGTTGGCATGGCCCTCAAAATTCTGCACAGGTGAGAAGGCTTCCAGAAAACATACAGTACTGGTTAGGGGGCATCCAGATGCATTCTGCCACTGATTTTGACACTGCAGACTATCCATTCTGAATCAGATCACTGATCGGTGAATTTTCTGGGGAGATTGTGCATTTGTGCAATTGTGATTGGCATGGCCCCCAACATTCAGCACAGGTGAGCAGGCTTCCAGCAAACATATAGCACTGGTTAGAGGGCATCCAGATGTATGCTGCCAATGATTTCAACACTGCAGACTATTCATTCCCAATCAGATCACTGATTGGCAAATTTCACAGGGAGATTGCAAATAAGTTGTGCACAACTAATTTTGCTAATGCGGTTAAGAGCATCGGCCAAGCTCAGGACTGTGTGGCCAATCCCAATTGCACAATTTCGCCATCTCCATGCCAAATTTGCCAAAGAGTGATCCGAGCAAGAATGGATGGTGTGCGCCATCAAAGCCATTCACAGCACACATCTGGATTCCCCCTTACCAGTGCTGCATGCATTTTTGCTGGAAGCCTTGCCCGGGCCCATTCTAAATTTGAGGGTCATGTGAATCCCAATTGCATAAATTTGCCATCTCCCTGTGAAATTTGCTGAAAAGTGATCTGAGCAAGAGTGGATGGTCTGCAGCATCGAAATCAGTGGCAGCCTGCATGTGGATGCCCTCTGACCGGTGCTGAATGTTTGCTAGAAGAACTGAATTTGGGGGCCATGCCAGTCCCAATTACACAAATTCACAATGTCCCTCCAGAATTTGCTGAAGAGTGACCTGAGTGAGAATGGCAGGTCTGCAGTGTTGAAATCGCTGGAAGGATGCATGAGAGAGCCCTCTGACCACTGTCACACAGTCCTTGATATTTCCAATGCTCTCAATTGCAACAGCACAAAGTAATCCCTGCTATCAGGGGAACCCCCCTTCGATGCCGTCCTGGACCCTCCAGAGCTCCGGTCCGTTCTGGTTTCTGGTCATCTTCCGGAAACCCTCCCACCAACCTTCGCTGGCATTCCAGCTGTGACCGGGCTCAAGACCTCGCCCAGTCACTCCGATCACCCCAGACACGTGCTCCTAGTCAGTAGCATGTGCTCATAGTCAGTACCCATTTGTACGTGACCTGGCATGGGAATCCTTAGACTTTCTTCTCTTCGGATTTTCCTCACCAGGTATGCTTCTTCCTGTATTTAGGTACTCGGTGTATTCTCTTCGGATTTCCCTTGCCAGGTTCCGGTTCTTCTCGGGTCCTTGAGGTTGCCCTTACAGCAGAAGAAAGTCTCCAAGGGGATAACAGCTCGGCTAAATACCCGGTTACACCGCTGCCCCGCCTGGGCGGGCTAATGCGCTGATTGGTGACCGAGTATGCATAGTTCAGTCCAAGTACAAGTGATGCCCCAAACACCAATAGTCTAGCATAGTGTACTAGCTACAGTACATGCATTATTATTCATCCACGCAATCTTTGAAGCTGTCAGTGTGACCAAAGAGCAGTCAAATACTCGCAGATTTGAGACAAAGTTTGACCAGAATCCATACTTGGATATATGGCATACCTGCAGGCATGGGTACCTGACTCGTGAGTCGGGTTTCCCACAAGTATTCCCACGGTTCAACCGGCAGATACTTGTGGGTGACCCGGACTCGTTCCATACCTTAGATTGACTGGCCCCCAAAATTCAGCACTGGGGGAAGGCTTCCAGCAAGCATGCAGCACTGGTTGGAGGACATCCAGATACATGCTTCCATCGATTTCAACCCCACAGACCATCCATTCCCACTCAGATCACTAATCAGTGAATTTTGCAGGGAGATTGTGAATTTATGCAATTGAAATTAGCATGGCCCTCAAAATTCTGCACAGGTGAGAAGGCTTCCAGCAAGGATGCAGCACTGGTCGGAGGGTGTCCAGATGCATGCTGCCACTGATTTCAACACCACAGAGCATCCAATCTCACTTACAGATCACCCATCAATGAATTTCACAGGGAGATTCTGAATTTGTGCATTTGAGACTGGCATGGCCCCCCAAATTCAGCACAGGTGAGAAGGCTTCCAGCAAAGATCTGGCAGCAGTCGGAGGGTATCCAGATGCATGCTGCCACTTATTTTGATGCCATAGACCAGCCATTCTCACTCAGACCGCCCATCAGCAAATTTTGCAGGGAGAATGTGAATTTATGCAATTGAAATTAGCATGGCCCTCAAAATTCTGCACAGGTGAGAAGGCTTCCAGCAAGGATGCAGCACTGGTCGGGGGGCATGCCACTGTTTTGATGCTGCAGACCATCTGTTCCTACTCAGATTGCTGATTGGTGAATTTTGCTGCGAGATTGTGAATTTGTCCAATTGAGACTGGCATGGCCCCCCACATTCAGCACAGGTCGGACAGCTTCCAACAGACATGTAGCATGGGTTGGAGGACATCTAGACAAATGCTGCCACCAATTTCAACACCATAGACCATCCATTCTCTCTCAGATCACTCTTCGGCAAATTCCAAAGGGAGATGGAGAATTTGTGCAATGGGGATCGGCATGGCACTCAAAATTTAGCATGGGTGGGAAGGCTTCCTGCAAGCATGCAGCACTGGTCGGAGAGCACCCAGATGCATGCTTCCACCGATTTCAACACCGCAGACCATTCATTCGCGCTCAGAATACCCATTGGTGAATTTTGCAGGGAGATTGCAACTACTTTGCTCTATTGCAGTAGAGAGCATCAGCAAAGTCCAGGACTGGGCAGCAGTCAGCAGAGGGCTCTCTCAGACATGCTTCCACAAATTTCAACATGGTAGTCCAGCCAATCTCATTCAGACTGCCCATCAGTGAATTTCACAGGGAGATGACTACTTTGTGCAATTGGGCCTGTCATGGCCCCCCAAATTCAGTTATTTCACCACTCCAGACCATCCAATCTCACTCACAGACCACTCATCAGTGAATTTCGCAGGGAGATTGGGAATTTGTGCAATTGGGACTGGCATAGCCCCAATGAGTGACCTGAGCAGGAGCAGATGGTCTGCGGTGCTGAATAGAAGCCTTCACATGCCTGCTGAATTCAGGGGGCCATGCCAGTCGCAATTGCACAAATTCACAATCTCCCTGCAAAATTTGCTGATGGGTGATCAGGGTGAGAATGGATGGTCTGTGCCGTTGAAATTGATCTAAGCATGCATCAGAGAGCCCTCTGACTACCTTTGCACAGTCCTTGACTTGGCTGATGCTCTCGACTGCAATAGCACAAACTAATTGCAATCTCCCTGAAAAATTTGCGGGTGGGTGAGCTGTGAGTGAGAATGGATGGTATGCAGTGTGAAAATTGGTCGCAGCATGCATCTGGATGCCCTCCGACCCTTGCTGCATGCTTGCTGGAAGCCACCCCACCTGTGCTGAATTTGGGGGGCTATGCTAGTCCCAATTGCACAAATTGACAATCTCCCTTCAAAATTTGCTCAAGGGTGATCTGGGTGAGAATGGATGGTGTAAGGTGCCAGTGACTCATGCCGCTCCCGCACCTTTGTATCCGTTATCCTTATGCTCCCGACTTGTTAGACTCATATTTAGTCAGTATGACTCGCCTCGTACCTACTTAAACACTCATAGGCAGTCGTAGTCAGTAACTTACTTCCCATTGAACAAGGAGACCTTCCACCATTCTCTCTTGTTCTCCTCCTCTCTGAGTCTCCTGTTTTGTGTGCTTCACTCCAAGAGGACTCAAAGCGTCACAGATGGTATGCAGCTTTGAAATTGGTGGCAGCATGGATCTGGATGCCCTCTGACCTGTGCTGCATCGTTGCTGGAAGCCGTCCAACCTGTGCTGAATTTGGGGGGCCATGCCAGTCTCAATTACGCAAATTCACAATCTCCCTGCCAAATTCACCGATCAGTGATCTGAGCAGGAAGGGATGGTCTGCAGCATTGAGGTATTGGGATGGCTTCCAATCAATGCTGCATGTTTGCTGGAAGCCTTTTCCCCCATCCTGAATTTTGGGGGCCATGCCAATCTCAATTGCACAAATTCCCAATCTCCCTGCAAAATTCACTGATGGCGGTCTGAGCGAGAATGGCTGGTCTGCAGCATTGAAATTGGTGTAGGGATGCATCAGAGAGCCCTCTGACCACTGTCACACAGTCCTTCACTTGGCCAATGCTCTCAACTGCAATAACACAAATTAATTGCAATCTCCCTGCAAAATTCGCCAATGGGTGAACTGTGAGTGGGAATGGATGGTTTGTGGCATTAAAGTTGGTGGCAGCATGCATTTGGATGCCCTGCAGCTAGTCCTGCACACTTGCTGAAAGCCTTTTCCCTCGGACTGAATTTCAGGTGCCATGCCAATGCCTATTGCACAAATTCACAATCTCCTTGCAAAATTTACTGATGGGCCATCTGAACCAGATTGGCATGTCTGCAGTGTTGAAATTTGTGGAAGCACGTCTGAGAGAGCCTTCTGCCCACCGTTGCACAATCCTGATCTTTGCCGAGGCTCTCAACTGCAACAGTGCAAATTAGTTGCAATCTCCCTGCCATATCCGCCAACGGGTGATCTGAGCAAGATGGATGGTCTGCAGTATTAAATTCAGTGAAAGCATGCATCGGGAGGCCCACTGAACAGTGCCACATGTTTTCTGGAAGCCTCCTCACCTCTGCTGAATTTTGAGGGCCATGCCAATCCCAATTGCCCCAATTGGCACTCTCCCTGCCAAATTCACTGATGGGCAGTCTAAGCAGGAATGGCATGGCTGCAGTGTTGAAATTGGGGGAAGCATTTTGCAGAGAGCCTTCTGATCATGATTTCACAGTCCTGAAATTGGCCAACACCATCAAAAACAATAGCCGCACAAATTCGCAATCTCTCTGTCACATTCCCCAATGGGTGATCTGAGTGAGAATCTCCAGTCTGCAGTGTGGAAATTGTTGGAAACACATATCAGAGAGCCCTCTGCCCACTGTCGCACAGTCCTGAACCTGGCCAATGCTCTCAACTGCAATAGCGCAAATTAGTCACAATCTCCCAGGGAAATTCGTCGATGGGTGATCAAAGCGAGAATGGATAGTCTGCAGCATTAAAACCAGTTGAAGAATACATATGGACGCCCTCTGAGCAATGCTACATGTTTTCTGGAATCCTTCTCACCTGTGCTGAATTTTGAGTGCCATGCCAATTCCAATTGCACAAATTCACAATCTCCCTCCGAAATTCACCGATGGGCAGTCTGAGCGAGAATGGCCAGTCTTCAATGTCAAAATTGGTGGATAAGAGAGCCCTCTGACCACCCTTGCACATTCCTCAACTTGCCTGATGCTCTCCACTGCAATAGCACAAAATAGTTGCAATGTCGTAGTTCCAATCACCCTGCAAAATTCACCAGGGGGTGATCCTAGAGAGAAGGTATGGTCTGGGGCATTGAACTCAGTGGCAGGATGCATCTGAATGCCCTCCGACCAGTGCTGCATGTTTGCTGGAAGCCTGCCCCCCATGCTGAATTTTGAGGGCCATCCAGTCCCAATTGCACAAATTCACAATCTCCCTGCGAAATTTGCTGATGAGTGATCTGAGTGGGAATGGAGGGTCTGCAGTGTCGAAACCTATGCCCTCCAAACAGTGCTAGACCTTTGATGGAAGCCTTGACACCCATACTGAATTGGGGAGCCATGCCAGTCCCATTTGCACAAATTCACCATCTCCTGGATTCCCCTCTCCATCTGAATTGAACAAAGCAGAAGTTGGCTATTTGCCAGACAGAGGGATCTCTCAGCATCCACAAGTTGGGGGGGGCTTGGCACCTACAAATTCTGGAAACCTGGAGGTCAATGGATTCAAATAGCCAGACAGAGGGATCTCTCAGCATCCACAAGTTGGGGGTGGGCTTGGCACCTACAAATTCTGGAAACCTGGAGGTCAATGGATTAAGATACAGATGAGCGATGTCGAGGTTTGGGAATGTGTCAGGGATATGCATGGCTAACTTGGGCTGATGCTTCCCTAGGTGGCTGGATGAGTTTGGTCGCAATTCCTCACAAAGAGTGTCACACCATTCTACCAGGTGTTGGCTGGCTGTGCTCGGGTCCTTGAGTGAACTCAAAATGACCACCAACCCTTGTCCAAAATCTCCGCAGCAAGGGTGTGGGCAATTGCAGGTCCAACTCCTTTGATACCAGAATCATACTCACCACCCATGACAAGTCCACATCAGAAAAGGCCAGGCCTACTGTATTCAACACCACACTCTTCGTGGTTGAGATGTACTCTATGGTATAAATCACACTCATGTTTTGAATGCCAATGGCAAAAATTAGTATGACAGAGTGAAGAAGATTAAACACAAACCCCTAAGTGCAAAGCACACACTGTGCACTGAAGAACCAGGCATCACTGTCTTCAGTAATTTTTGTGTCGATTTCGCCAAGCTTGTTTAGTTACACGAGCTCATATTTGGCCTCACCAGGGGCCTGTAGATGTCCAGCAAAGATTTTGGAAAATAGGATTGGGCTTACATTGTAAAAATAATGTCCAAAGCACAATATCACAACCTTCAAGTACTGTTCTAGCCAAGCTGGTCGATAAATGAATTTGTTGCCACACTTCACTGATGGCCTCCCAGGACTGTCAAAGATAAATACCAAGGTCAGCAAGGCCAAACAAAAGTTACAAAGTGGGTGGAACAATTTCTCCAGATTGGCTCAATAGTGTGGTCTGAGTCTCTGGGGCAGATGTCTGCATGTGTGTAAGTAGACTTGGAGGCTACCACCTTCGGTTCAGAACCACAGTCAGAATCACATTAGAATTTGCCTATGGGGGATCTCAATGTCACAGACCATCCATTCTCGCTCAGATCAAGTTCAGGACTGTGTGACGGTGGTCAGAGGGCTCTCGTAGATGTGCTTCCACCAATCTCAACACTGCAGATGAGCTGTTCCTGCTCAGACCGCCCATCAGCAAATTTGGCAGGAAGATTGGAAATTTGTGCAATTGGCATTGGTTAGGGCTCTAACCCGTAAACAGGTGAAAAAATGATGAGTCCCTTTTTGAGCGCAATTCACCTCAAGAAACTAATCAGCAACCCATACCTGGTATCACTTGGTGCCTAGTTTGTTGGTCCCAGAGGGCTTCTGCATTGGTCACGTACAGGATGAGTTACTGGTCCTGCACGTTTTTACCTGTTTTTATTTCATGGGTACTCAAATGGATCAAATTTTACTTCATTAGGGAGGGTATCCCTCAAATCTGAATGGGACCCCATGTAAATGATCTGTCTGCATCGATTGAGCACAAATCATGCTAAACAGGCTAATTTTGACTGAGTTATACCGAAAAATGGGGGAAACAGGATGTAACGTACAGGTTAAG
>JARGXW010000605.1:0-85046 GCA_029204085.1 Mycena sp. CBHHK59/15
TCTTGACGGGAGGCAGGTCCTTGATGCGCGAGGAGCGGCGGGGCTCCGCGGCGTCGGCGTCGGCGGCTTTTCTGGGCATCGTAGAGGAGATGGGGGTGGGGTTGGGTAGGTTGGAGTGGAGGTGGGATGGGGGAGATGGGCGCAGAAAGCAAGACGCGTGAAGGTTTCAAGGTTTGACGAACACAACAACGATGTTTGGTCCACGCACCCCTTTCCCATCACGTGCGTGCGCGTCAAGCCATCAACACATCAGACTTTTGACATTTTGATTGTGGCGTTGTACAACGCCAAACAACGCGAAAAAACAGCTGGCCAACGCCAGGACCCCGGATAATAGGCGTGAAGGCCTCGCTCTCACTCAAAAAGAAGACCGTTTCGATCCGGCATTGTCAGCGATGGCTTTGGAGGCTCGAATACCGTGGCAAACATCAGCAGAAAGGTGTTTACTGGACGGGCATGAGCGTAAGGATGTGAAGCGGCGGCGCAAGGAATTCCTCACAGAGCTGCATGCAACACCTTCGCGTGACATTGCCGGCCCGACATGGGAGAGGTTCTTCCCGAGCTCCCGGATGATGAGATCGAGCACGTTGAAATTGTGCATGACGAGGCCAGCTTTCATTCAAATGACTACCAGAATAACCAGTACTGGCTAAAGCCCAGCAAGCAAGTCCTCAAAAAGAAAGGCCGTGGTCGTTTAATCATGGTGTCCGCATTTTTTGTGCGAACACTATGGTCTTCTCGCTCTCACTCCGGAGATGATAGCAGAGAACGATAAAATGGCCGCTGAGCTCTGTTTAGCAATCACAGACTCGACGAAAGTTATATATCCAGATAACAAGGCCTCAGGCGACGATTATTGGAATATGAAGCAGATGATTGAGCAGGTGAGTCATTTTGTTCCTGGATTGATTTTTCTTGTCAATTCTAATCGAAAGATAGCTCATCATCGCCATTCTCATTGCTCGTCGTATGTTCCCCAAAGCTATCATTCACTGGATCTTCGATAATTCATCTGCACACAGGAGTCTTGCCTCAGATGCCTTAACCACCACCAAGATGAATGTGAACCCGGGTGGGAAGGTTCCGGAAATGCGCGACACAATAATTCCTGAAAGCAATCCACACGGCCACGCGGGTGAAGCGCAGAAGATGACCTTCGACAAAAATCTGCCCACTGACCACCCTCACAAAGAATTCAAGGGACTTCCGAAGGGAATGAAGGTGATTTTGGCCGAGCGGGATATACCAAGCACACCAATGGTAAGACGTTGATCGGTGATTGCAAACTTGCGAAGGCTCGCAAACCTGGTGCCTTGCATAACTGGAAGACAGGCCATCAATGCCCTTTGTATATAACTTACTTCGACGCGTCCATAATCACGTCCTCCAGCGACCGCTTTCTGGGGATGTGCTGGACGCTCTGGCGAGCCTTGTCGACCGCGTTGCTCAGGTCAGTGCCGAACGTCGAAGGCTTAGGTCCCTTGTGGATTTCGGAGCAGCAGCCCCCGGATTCGGCCCCATTTGTGGTGTCCGCAGCGCCTGGATGCGGTCATTGGTGCTGATTGGACGTGATTCCAACAAAGCGGCCGTGTTGCGGGTGTTGACTGGAGCTGAGACAGTGGGGGAAGGGGGTTGCAAGAGGGCAGGATCAATGAGAGAGTAGTCGCATTGTTGAGGAGCGGGGGTGTCGAGAGTCTGATTGTGGACGATCCTGCGGCCGTTCGGACCAATCCCAGTCGGGATGAGCGGCGGAAAGACGTTCGGGCGCGTACTGAGGAACTTGTGGAGCTCCGAGAAGTAAGGGAACTCCTCATTAAGTTGCTCTGAAATGCTGTTAATAATGATGCTTTCTTTCGTTCGATATAATGACGCACGCCAAAGATTCACGGCCGCGGCGGGGGTATCATGGTGGGGGCCATCGCCGGGGATGTAATAGTCGAGGTATTCGTGGCCCCGCTCGGGGCCGCATCCTCCGGAGCACCCACACCGCCCCCAGTAACACGAAGACGCGCCGCCTTGTCCTTATAGGTTTTGCAGAGCCTACTAGCTGTTAGCACATGCGGAGACGAATCCAGGGGACATACTCCTCAGTCTTGCCCTTGACACGCTTCCCGAGAGTCGTCGCATGATCCACGAAGTCCTGCGGGAACATCGCCTTGGCGATCGGATAATTCTATTTGGCACCCCCCCGTGCCAAAAGCACGGGGGGTGCTGCTATGTGGATAATTCTATTTGGCAACCCCCGTGCCAAGAGTACGGGGGTTGCCATATAACCGATTTCTATTTGGCAACCCCCATGTGATCTTATCTTTCGGACCGGCTGCTGCCATCAGATCTCAGATCTGATCTCCGGATGAATCGTGATCCTATACGAAACTAAGTTTCCTGTCAGTCGATGTCGCCCTCAGCGACCTTCTGACATGTATTCGGGGAAGACCACCAACAATGCAATACTTCAGGCTAATTAGTTAAGCTTGCAATCCTCTGTCCCACTCGATTTTTCAGGTGTTCCTGAAACCTACCACTGTACCTTTAATTCGACAGTCACGCGTCACAGGGTTGTCGGTGTCGAAATCGGTTCAGGATTACACGTCACAAAGGCAGTTGTCGAATTGACCATATGATACAGACCTCTGAAATTTGCCCAAACCACTGCGAAAGCTCTAATCTGTCGAAAATTCCGGTTTTGTCACGGAAACTTTTAGCTGATGTCAAATTGTCAAAATGTTTCAACGAGTCACGGGTCACACCCCCTGTCGATTTGAAAAGGTAGAGTATCTCGATTGGTGATCGGTAACCAGTATGTGGGGTAGCGGTTCGGCTGTGCTTAGGGGCGTGGGAAAATTTATTTAAGCCCTTAAATCGCCCTTAAATTTAAGCCCTTATGTACCCTTAATTAAGGCCTTAAGCATCCCCAAAACCCGATTTAAGGCCTTAAGGGCGAACACTGGTAGAAAAAGAGAGCGAAACCCAAGCTCCTAAAACATTTCCCTAGCCTCCTTAAGGCCCTCAGGTCACGGATCAAGTCGCTATTGCGGCTGGTCTGGACCGTCTGGTAAAGGTCAGGAATGATACTCAGCGGGCGCTAATTAGTGACTATCCTCTTATCGGCGCAGGTTTGATTTTAAATTCTACTTCGCCCTCTTCTACCTCCGCTCTTCTTTTCCACAAGTATGGCATGTCGCGATGGCAGAACTGGGCTTTGGCGGTGATCCAGAAGTTCTTAGCCAAGGACAGCACCGCATTATCTTCGGCCCATTTTCATGTGATATACGACCTTTCATACCTACTTTCGGCTGATTCCCTGCAGAAACATACTACCAGAATATGGCTGGGCAGGATCAATGCCGGGAATCTCCCAATTTCGGAGGCCCTCGGCGTCGCAGAATTGAAAGGGGCAAGGCCATTCCTTACACAGCTTTACGTGCTCCTGGTCAATCGCTTGTCCGGACCCGCTGGGGCACTACCTGGTCCCATTTCCGCGGGCTCGCCCAGATCCACATTCAACGACTGCTTGTTGGATACTATTCACTCAACGAGACTTGGAGGAGATTTCGACATGCGAGGATCCCTTTAGCTCGTCATCTGACTTGTGCCCCGGAGAGGCATGCCAGACTGTGCCAGCCACCATTTATGTTGAAGTGGGAGCACGCCATGTCGGAGGGGGGCAAGGGGGTCCAATTTCGAGGGATTATGATGCAGGTCGAATTTTGAAGGTGTTTGCCAGCCTGATTCGGAAAATCAAGGTCCCGAGGCGAGAGGAGAAGTTGTCGTCGAAATAGAGGGGGGGTACATTATTACTGTATTCGGGTGATAACAGCTGATAAGATCTGCACAGCCCCTCCGAACGTAGTAATTTGGCACGTGCCTGATTTCAGGCCCAGGCATCGGAAACATCTTTTCGACGAAGACACATGCTGGCGACGGGCGGAAAGCTCTCAGTGCATGTTGCAACAGCTAGCAACCCTTCCCATGTTAAAAACTCACCAATTCATGGGCTTTGTAGACAAAAATATCACGCGGGATTACTATAAAAGGGAATATTCCCAGCACGTGGGAGGGGGGGGTCAACCGACCCTCTCGAAAAAAAAAATTGTAGGTGATATCTTTTTTTCTAATCTTCGGACCCCCTTGAGGGGGGGAAAGTCCCCATTACAACCATAGGCCATCGCATTCAAACTGCAATCTCCAGCTTTCGGTCCGCTACCATGCCATTCGTGATCCAGGATACAGTCTGGAGCGGCATGCCATGCCCATACCTCTTCTCGAACTCGCCTGATGATCCACTGGTAAGGTGGAGAGCGTGGGAAGCCCGCACCTTTGCATAAGCCGTGACAAAGCGTGATGTGACTGTCCAAATCTCGAGGTGGAGAACAAAAAATCAATAAATCTGTGCCAAAAAATGTATTTCATAGAGGAAAAAAAAAACTACATATGTACAGACTGTTTCATCAATTTTACTGCATCATAATGGAGCATCCTATGGCTCTTGTATGTCTTCTGTAGATAACCTAAATCCTTCCCAGTACAGCCAAGATAATAAGCTGATACAAATCGGGCTGCTCTATTGGAAAACCGAAGAATAAACAATTGAGGGACTTCATCTTTTGACATTTGCTTTGAGAGATTGTTCTGCCTGTATACTGATTGTATTCTAATAGGTAGCTCTAATCCGAGTCGTTTACTCCACGGCTGAGTGTATACTGATTGTATTCTAATAGGTTATGCAACGTTATCTTGCTGATCGCAGAGATATTCCGAAAACCAACACGTTGTTATATCTTCTTCTCAACAACTACAAGGTCAACTTTCCGGACATCTTTCGCTCATATCTCAGGATCGACCCCGACTGCTTCGACCACTGACATCAGAGATGATGAGGTGTTCCTCAATGATTCCAATCACTCGCAGATGCCGGTGGAGGAGCAGGTTGCTATTGCTCTGTATCGGTTCGGCCACTATGGAAATGCCACGAGCACTATGAAAGTAGCGCTTCAGATGGGAGTGGGGTATGGGACCATCCATCTCGTCACAACACGGGTGCTAAAGGTGACGTGCTCCGAGCGCTTTCGAACCGCATCTGTACAGTGGGCGAGTAGAGGGGCAAAAGAGGCTGCCAAACAGTGGGTCAGCGACGTCTCTTGCCCAGCATGGCGGAACGGCTGGCTGATGGTGGACGGGACGTTGGTACCGTTATTTCGACGCCCTGGGCATTTCGGAAATGTTTGGTTTGACTGCAAGTCCAATTACTCCTTGAACGTCCAGGTATAAATCCACTCCTGGCCCAAAGACCCGCAACTCACCATGTATTACAGCTTATATCAACACCGGATCTTCAAATAATTGATTATGGAATTGGCCTTCCTGGAAGCAAGCACGACTCTTCTGCATGGCTAGAGACACGTGTTCCACAGCAGCGGGATGTTTTACTTGAGCCCGATGAATGGGTTTGGGCAGACTCTGCATATCCGTTGGAGAAATGGTGTCAATCTCCTTACATCAAGTGTGTTGTCGTCTTCAATTCAAGTATTATACCGCCTCTGACTAAGTTGCCACAGACCTGAAAAGCTCAGTGCAGAGAACACCAAGTACAACTATAACATATCCGCCGTTCTGAATAACCTACCATCGTTTCCTCATACCACTCCGCGGCAGCAGCCCAGCCTATAATTCAGTCGACGAGTTCCGCGAGTAAAAATAGAATTGCCGGAAGCACTTTCCAAAGATATCGAGTACTTAGGGGTAAGCTGTGATAATATTTTTAGCTCCATTTCTATGATTATAGCCAAAGTTTCAAAGGTTTTGTCGCCTCAGAATGAGCTAGGAACGCCGGAGCAAGTCGTCTTAGAGTATTTGAAGGTCGGCGCGTTTTGATGTGGCGGTGCAATTCCTAAGCTGGCCATCATTCCGTGGCGTTCGGAAGACTGGCACGTGGCACGAATTACCAAATGCATCAGATGACTTTCGTGACGAGGCTCGGTCGCCACCATGTCGAACTTTCAGCCAGTTCTTCCAAGCATGTTCTATCCTGACCCTCCAAGACAGAGCACCCCTCCTAATGCTTCGAACCCTACCTCCACTCCCAACACTCTGGATACGCCCATCCGTCCGGGCCTGAGCTCGAGCTTCCCTTACTCGTCCATGGGAGGCGAATACATCGAGGAAGCATTTGTTCATGCCGCGCATGAGATGCGCGGGAAGTATACTTTGGTCGACGTCAAGACTTTCTTAAATTACCTTCCAAACCCGTCCACGAACATGCCAAGTGTTGATGAGAAGAGTTTCGCGAAGGTACCCTCCCCCCGCGAAACGGAGATGTACAAACCACTCGTGAGTTCCAGTTCAGTCTTAGTTGCAATAGCCTTCAACTCAAAGAAAAAAATATCCAGATTTCTGCACTGCGTCCGTTTTTGAAGCCTGGTTGGACGGCGGTGGATACTTCGAACTCGGCAGACCCGAATCCGAATGTTTTCATGGGGCATTCCATTAAACCTGATATCACTATCTACTCCGACCAGCCCGCATCCAACAACAACCTATGCCGCGCTTCCGATATGGAATGTTTTATAGAGGTCAACACATCACCTATGAACGAACCTTTCGGGAAAAAAATCGAAGAATTGGAGAAACCTTCGGGTTTTGCACGCGACACCCGTGGCCAACTTGCTACTTACTTTGCTGCTATGCAAGCAGCACAACATCGCACGCATAGCTTCGGTGTCATTGTAGTCGGCGAAACCTGCCGTCTCCTTCGGCACACGCGCAGTGGGACGACAATCACAAAATCGTTCAAATATGCGTCAACTACCCACTTACAAAGCTTTTTCTGGCGCCTGTCGCATGCGGGCGCCGAAAAGCGTGGTACCGACGTGACGTTCGCGCGCGTGGCCAAAGGAGACCAGGAGCATGCACGCGCTCTCCTGCGGGCACAGGACTACCGAATGTACCGGGTGACCGTCGGTAACCACGAATACTTCGTGGTCGACTCATTCACTCGAAATCATCTCTACCCTGTTGGTCGCGGGACGCGCTGCTTCGTCGCTGTACACAGCGGCACGTTTCAGAAGTGTTTGCTCAAAGACACTTGGCGCTTGGCTGCGTATCATGCAGAGGGCGAGGTCTACAAGCAACTCCATCACCATGCAGTTCCCAACATCCCAGGCGTGCTCGACTCTGGAGATGTAGGTCACGAGTGCGGCTACCCCCCGGACGGAGGCTGGAGTGTACCCGCGAATGCCACGATCCGAGAACACATTCATTACCGAATCGTGTTCGACGTTGTTGGTGAACCTCTAAGCTCCTTCAAATCCACCCATAACCTTGTCAGTTGCGTGCGCGACGCGTTCGAAGGTATTTGACCTCCGGACCATTTCTCGCTGAATTTTGTATTGATCGTTTTTTTTTTCTCAGCCCACCACATCGCATACACGGTTGCGAAAGTGGACCACCGAGATATTTCGGTGGGAAACATCCTTGCTGTCGAGAAACAAGGCAATTATCATGGCCTTCTGATCGACTGGGAGTTGGCCCGATTCCAAGGGGATCAAATCTCCAGAGCATATGAGAGAACGGTACGTGTCAACTTCATTACTTGAAAAAAAAGTGTTCTGACCATGTATTCAGGGCACACGACAATTCATGGCTGCGCGATTGTTTGACAATCCAGCTCCGACACGTAACGTGGGCGATGATATCGAATCATTTGTTCTTCTTCTTTTCTGGATTGCTGTTCGGTATGCTCCGAACAACTCGTCCGAAAAGCAGCGGACGAGCTTCTTGAATCAATTCGAGGACCCTGAAGCAAAGAGGAATCTAATCTTAGGTTATCGACAAAGCGCACAACGCCTTCAACTCGAATCTTCACAATTCCGCACCTTTCTTGTTCACATTGCACTGCAATACACGTATCGGTACGATCAACCGATCTCGCTGGACGACCGAGCAGAAGTAGAAGAATTGGCAGCAAAGCAGCTCGCTTTGGAAAAACATGACTGGCTGCTCGACATCTTCAAGACCGACTTGAACGACGAGGCTTGGAAGGCGATCAAAGACCCTGCTCGGGACAATGCCATCGAGCGTGTGGAGGCCGTGAAGAAACGGAAGGCAGACGCTGGCACCGAGTACGCAATTGTGGATAAGAACAAGAGACGGCGCGGCGGGGAGCGTGGGCCAGAGGTGGTAGACAACGCAAGTTCGTCTGAGTTATCTGAGGTGCCGGACCCATCAGACTGAGTTGATTGTATGTACACGAGATGTAAACTTCGTCTGAATGGATCCCAGGGTCTTCCAAGTGGTCCGGGTGTCTGACTGACTCGATCGTACATAGAAGAGGTAAAAGATTGTTTGGTATTGAAATCTATTTGGAAAGCAGGCCCAACAGCTCCCCGTCTGCGATTCGCCGCCCTTGCGGGATAGGTCCGGGTTCGATGCAAGTCGCAGAGGACGCGGGAGCCAGATCGAAGCGACTACGGCGACGGTGAAAGATCGCCTTCGGAAGCGCACCCTGGCCGCTCCCGGATCCGTCGACAACAATCGCCAGTGAATATACGCGCGGTCCCGCAGATCCAGGCTGTCGCAGGCGTTCAAAGAGAGCTTGACTACCGTGGTGAGCGTTTGTAGCTGCAGTACGACTCCTCGATGAACGAGTCGACAAAGACGCCCAACAGTTCGGCGGCGTTGTCGATCTTCTCCGCGTGCTCGCCGATGATCCAGATGAGCGAAGCTTTGACCTCGGGCTCGTCTAGCTCGTCGAGGTTGGCGCACAATGTGGGGATCACACTTTCGTGAGTTCCAGTTCAGTCTTAGTTGCAATAGCCTTCACCTCAAAGAAAAAAATATCCAGATTTCTGCACTGCGTCCGTTTTTGAAGCCTGGTTGGACGGCGGTGGATACTTCGAACTCGGCAGACCCGAATCCGAATGTTTTCATGGGGCATTCCATTAAACCTGATATCACTATCTACTCCGACCAGCCCCCATCCAACAACAACCCATGCCGCGCTTCCGATATGGAATCTTTCCTCGAGGTCAAAGCGTTGCGCATGTACGAGCCTTTCGGCAACGCAATCGACGAATTAGAGAAATCATCGGGTTATGCACGCGATACCCGTGGCCAACTTGCTACGTACTTTGCTGCTATGCATGCAGCCCAGCATCGCACGCATAGCTTCGGTGTCATTGTAGTTGACGACACTTGCCGTCTCCTTCGGCACACCCGCAGTGGGACGACAATCACCGAGTCCTCCAGATACACGGACACTACACACTTACAAACATTTTTCTGGCGCTTGTCGCACGCGGAGGCCAAGGAGCGCGGGACTGACGTGACGTTCACCCGCGTGGCCGCAGGAGGCTTGGAGGGTGTGCGCGCTATCCTGAAAGCGCAGAACGACCCTATCTACCGGGTGACCGTTGGTCCCCACGAATACTTCGTGCCTGACGCATTCACTCGCAATCACCTTTATCCTGTTGGTCGCGGGACGCGCTCAAGGGGGTACCGGTCCGTGAATGCCGGACCGGGTGCTGCGCTTTTCTGTCACGTCACACATCACGCGTCACAGATCACATGTCCCCTCCCTACATCACCTCTGCTCTTACGTCTGTACTCACTGTCACTCTCGACTCATCCAACTGGGTGAAGTTTGGGAAGAATGTGAAAGTCTTCTTGCTGGGACTAGATGCTCTTTGGGTCCAGGATGGCACTGGGCCTGGCACAGATGCAGACAACATCGTCCTTGATCGCATGCTTGTTCCGTACCTGTATGGAAAGGTCAGCGATGACTTTCAGCATCTAGTCGAAGACCAGGTCTCTGCTACTGAGGCTTGGAAAGCACTCAAGGGTCACTTCGAGAAGTCGAACATGACCAACCGTGTTGTTGCTCGTGCGGAGCTCAACGCCGTTCGGCATGATCCTTCTAAGGACATCACCGTCTATATCCGCGCTATGGCTGCTGCCGTATCGAGGCTCACTGCGATGGGTGTCGTTGTCGATGCAACTACCCATAAGGATCTCCTCCTTATCAACCTCGACTCATCCTTCAGTGCAGTTCGCACCGTCCTCCTCGCACGTGCAACTGAGCCTGCGCTGGAAGAAATCACCAGCCTACTCTCCGCCTCTGCTGCTGATCCTGGGATCAAGCAGGAGGATGACGGGATTTCGTCCATCGCCCTTGTCGCCCGTGGTTCTGCCCCCCACCATGTTGCTGCCGCTACCTCCTCTTCCCCCTTGACTGGCACCATCTCTGATGGCTTCCCTCTCGACTCACAGGGACATCGCTGGTGCGATCCTACCAATTTGGACTGTCATCGGTGCGGTTGTGCAGGCCATATTGCTTACAAATGCATGCATTCGATGCCTGCATTTGTCAAGCATTGGATCAATTCCAATCTGCGCACTCCTCAGTCGCACGCTGCGGCTTTCGCTTCTGCCATCGACGCTGGTCTTGACGTGGATTCATTCTTGGGGTTGTGGGAGAAACACATGGGAGGTGGCTACGGCGATGTTTCTGGCCCTGGTCTTCCACCGATTCGCACCTAGTTGGGAGAGGATTGTAGAATTGGGTGGGAGTTGTCGCATTCGGTGGGAGTTGTGATGTTCTCTTTTTCTTCTGTGTTTGGCGTTCCGTCTGTCCCAGGTGGGAGTGTTGAAGTGGGGTTTGGTAGTGTTTGGTTCAGACGGGTCCGCCTTCCTTATTTGTACTCTGTCACATATTTAGTCATGGTGTGACAATGTGACAGGGCTTTTCGCCTTCCATCTGGTGCTATATCTGCCTTTTCGGCTTCCATCTGGTGATCTCATTACAACAGGATACTGGTGTTTCACATGTCTAAACTAAGTGTCCATGACATCAGGAAAATGCGAAGTCGTAATATAGACCCGGAGAGACCGAGATAGTTGCCGTAGACAACAAAACAGGAAGTTGTCTATGAGAGACAGGTGGGTGGGGGGTGGGCAAATCTCATAGACCACCATAATAATGGGGCTGCCTATGTGCATGTCGATAGTGGTGGTCACCATAGCCCTCATAGCTGCCATAGTAAATCATTTTGCGGCCACTCTGATCCACGAAACACAGCCATAGACCAACAAAAACATCGAAATATTGATTATAGATCACTGGTACTACTGACTACGGGCATGGGAAACATACACGGAGGTAAGGGGAGGGGGCAGGGGACGAAACACTGCTGTATGAATTAGGGGAGTGTCAATAATTTAAAACTATGAAAGGTAGTAAGTACGCGCAGGACATGCGAGTCAAGTAACTCACATGCGGCGAGGGCAAGAACACAATCAGGGCCGAGTAAGGACTGTAGTGGAAAATTTGAAGATGTTCTGAGGGCGGTAAGTAATTTGTTTGTGGCGTGGAGATGAGGTAAAGTGACACACATTTCAGGAGGCGGGAACGGCACTTGGGGCAGTTTCATCAGTCAATACGGCATCGTTCTTGCTAGTTGCGCTCGCTTCCAGAGCATCGAAGTCAACCCCATCGAGCTCGCCTTCCTCCGTGTCTTCGACGACTTTCCTGAGGTGCGGGAAGTTCGACGTGGAACTGATGAAAATTAGCAGATGGTAAAGAGGTAACAGAGTTGACTGACACAATTTTGGAGTAAAGGGAGCGCTGAAACTGGCCAAACCATGTCGGCGACTTCTCCTGCAAATTGAGTAGGGCCGCCCGAGTACGTTCATAGCTAAAGAGGTGTTGAACACGGGTAGGAACGAAGAATAGATATCATACCTTGGGCCGAACTCTTCTTCAGTGAACTTGATTTGGATACGGACGCCGGTAGCCCACTCCTTGAGGGAGTTGAGCATCTATAGAATGATTAGTGATGTACGCGAGAAGGATGTCAACACACCCCGTTGGTCACCAAGTTCAAACAAGGCACTGGCGAATCAACAAAGGCTCGGAAAGACGATGTCCGCACGCCTTCAGACTTGGGGGTATCAAACCATTGCTTCGTCATGACATTCTTGTAGAAAGGATGGCCATACGGCAGCTGTACGTCGTACGTGTGAGTCTGTGATGCAATTTTAGAAGACAGCTGCGCAATTAGAGGAGATATCTTGCCACCAAATCAATGCCACCGTACTTGAAGATTCCCTTCTTTCCCGTGAGCCAGGCGATGTGTTTGACGATCTCTTCAGGCGTGAAGTCACCGGGGATCCCGTAGAGTGCGACGGCGCTCTTGCAGAGAGTCTTGACCTCACCGCGAAGCTGAGGGGCACCACCCCACGCCTAGAGTGCATGTGATAAGCATTTTGAGGTGAAATAACGAAAGGAATGTCACCCACATAAGTGAGCAACTGGGCGCGGCGCTCCTCAGATTTCTCCGCGATGCTGAGAGTTTTGATAAGCTCGGGTACCTCCGAGCTTGCGACAGCGTCGGAGACAGCTGTCCACGCGAATTCGGGGTGATCAGAGGGGAAACCTGTGTCGGTAGCAATCTTCACGCGGACAGCCCGTCTCCCCGCATTAGCTAGACGCGTGGATGCCGGGCTAAATGTTGACTGGCTTATGCGAGCCGACTTCCCTTTTCCGGAGGCACACCGATTATTAATCTTCTTGGCTTTGGCGACCGGTTCTTCAGTTATCATCTGTGGAGGAGGAAGTAAGCCTGAGAGCTGAGAGCGGCGTCAAAGTAAAAGTTTACCTCCTCATCGGGCATTACCGGCAGGGTATCGTCCTCCGCTTCTTCCTCCTCCTCCTCCTCGTCATCTGCGCCGTTTCTATGAGGTTCAGACTCCGCATCCGATGTCCTCTCGTCCGCCGTACTGACAAGATCAGAGCCTTCGCGTGTGTGTGAGCGGTGATCGGAGATGGCCACTAAGCTTACCCAAAAGGCCGTCCAAGCCTGCCACGTCGTCCTCGGCGAACCCATCAGAGTCCGGAGCTGTTGAAGTCTTTGAAGGTCGTGTCTGGACAGGATCTGTCATCGAAGGCACAAAGATCAATTGAATGTAATACCTTCTTTTTGGGCGGCTCATCCTCCTCCTCCTCATCCTCCTCATCAAGCATCTCCTTATTGCGCTTTGCAACAACTGTCTAGAAGATCAGACTCATATCAGCAAGAAGGGCAGAACGAACGCTGAGCATTGGCCAAGGCCAATTGCTTCTCGGTGTCCTTTTTCTTCTTGATCAGTTTTTGCAGCTCAGACTGTTTGGCCGGTGCGGCCGCTTTGGGTTTTGCCTTGGGGCGGGCTTCGGGCCCATAATTATGAGATTAACGGCGAACGGGGAAAGAAAGAACGTGGGATGGGAAAGAGAAGAAGATGGAGACACAATTCGATGTTGGTTGATATTGATGGTGAGACTGACAGCCTGGGTTGCAGGCGGCCATTGTTGACCGCAACCACGTCGCCTGACCGAATGGGCCCACTCAGGTCCGCTCTCGCTTGCTCTAGGCTCTCGCTAACTGGCTGCGCACCCAATTTCGGCGACCCATGATCCTCTGGCCACGCGCACGTGTGAGTGAAAGCAGTCGAAAATCCCCGGGCCTCCGCCGTCTGCGCCTCTTGCACCGTGAATGGAAGTGAACGGAGAGAGCTAGAAATGCAGATGTACTGTCCCAGGTAATGACATCATTCACAGCAGACATGTGGGACATGTCTGCTGTGAATGATGTCATTACCCGGACCGTGTTCCTGAATAATACTGATGTACGACTTGCAGGATAATTATAAGTTTGATCTATAAGTCGAACGTCGACAAGCCCAGACTCGGAGCTATCTCCTAAGATGAACAACTACGTCGACGATGATCTGTACTGCCCTGCCTGTGGACGGGAATTCAAGACTAAAACTGGGACGCAGTCTCATCTGAAACAATCCAGGAATTGTGCGTGGTACAGAAAGGGAAAGAATCCGGAGGGCCGGCGCCGTACTATGAGGAGTCCCACCCCAGAACTCCCTCCCCCAGACGAGATCCCGGCAGATCCAGTGATAACCCCAGATATTCCTGCGGCGGAAGTCATCCAGGACTGGGACGACGATGTCTTTGTATTTATTCCTGCTGATACCAATGAAGCAGGCCCATCTTCGACACCGCACAGCAGCGGCCGACATTTAACCGATGACGACCTCAGCCGTGTTGTTGACTCCCACCCGACAGCCGGTCGGGTCATTCGGATGAACGACAATCTGCATGCAAAATGGAAACGCTCCTTCGGTTTAGCACTTGATCCGGATGGTGACATCGAAATGGATGGATCTGATTCACCCTCCATCTTTGCTCCCTTTGCCTCCGAGCTGGATTGGCGGATAGCAGAGTGGGTCATCAAGGATGGCCCGGGCCATAAAGCATCTGATCGTCTGCTTCTCATTCCCGGAGTGCGTTGATTTCTTTGATTGATGTGGGAATTTAATCTCATTTCTGTTCAGGTCCGCGAAAAACTTGGGCTGTCATACACAAACATCCGCGGCCTGCACCAAATTGTGGATAGCATACCAGATCGAGCGGAATCGTGGACGTCAAAAACATTGTCCTTCCCGGACCGTCCAGACGAGAAATATCTTATTCGGTATCGAGATCCCCTGGCAGCAATCCACTCTCTTCTCGGCAATCCAGCCCACGCCAAAGACATTGTCTATGTTCCTACGAAAGTCTTCTCCGACGAGAAACGCAATAATCGCGTGTACAACGAAATGTGGACGGGAAAATGGTGGACTGCCGTTCAGGTACATATTTGCTTCACCTTCATGGTGTTTAACTCAGTTTCAACAGAGCAAACTTCCCGTCGGTGCTGCTCTCGCTCCGGTGATCATCGCAACAGATAAAACACAACTCACCCAATTTTCGGGCGGGAAGTCGGCGTATCCCGTCTATTTGACACTGGGCAACATTCCGAAGTCCCTGCATCGCAAGCTGTCCCAGAGCGCATGCATTCTCATTGGCTATCTCTCCGTGGACAAGATTATTCGGAAACAGCTGTCACAGCAGAGCGTTAAAATGCGCAACCAGAAGCTCTTTCATGCGTCTATGCGCGTTATCCTGCAGCCTTTGATCGCTGCTGGCAATCAAGGAATGGAGGTCGTTGGGGGAGATGGCCAAGTTCGTTTGGTATTCCCGATCCTGGCTTCCTATGTCGCCGATTACCCCGAGCAGTGTTTGGTCGGGTGCAGCAAATATGGGACGTGCCCCAAGTGCCAGTGCAGCGCCAACGACCTGCAGGATCCAACACCCGCGGCTCCTCGAACGCCGGCGTGGACGCTTGGTGTTATCCGCGAGGGTGAAACTTCCGGAACCGAAAATAAATTCCACGACCACTGCATGGACAACGAGGTGGCTGGGATCCACCGCCCCTTCTGGGAGGGCTTCCCCCTTACCAATATTTCCCTCTCCCTCACCCCCGACGTCCTACACCAACTTTATCAAGGCGTTTTTAAACATCTTGTCGGCTGGTGCCAAACTCTCATGACCGAGGCAGAGCTCGATGCTCGCATTCGCTCACTCCCCCCTGCATTCGGTGTACGACACTTCGACAAGGGCATCTCACTATTATCTCAGATCTCCGGAGGAGAGCGCAAAGCGATGGCCCGCATTCTTCTCGGATGTCTTGTCGGAAAACTCCCCGCGAAAGGCATTAGAGCCTGTCGCGCAATTCTAGACTTCATTTATCTATCTCAGTACAGCACTCACGACGACGGAACCTTATCCTCTATGCGCGCAGCGCTTGATGTGTATCACACGGACCGCGACTACTTCATCACCTCCACCATCCGCAAGGACTTCAACATCCCTAAATTCCATTCACTTCTTCATTACGTCGAATCCATCGAGTACTTCGGAACGACAGACAATTACAACACCGAAATGTTCGAACGACTTCACATCGATTTCGCCAAAAATGGGTGGCGGGCATCCAATCACCGCGACGCTTTCCCCCAGATGATTACATGGCTCGGCCGGCAGGAGCAGGTCTCTTCTTTCTCTACCTATCTCGCCTGGTTGGACTCTAAGCGGAATCCGATCCGGGCGCCCCTTGTCCGCACCTTTACGGGACAAGCCATTCAACTTGCTAAAAAGCCACAGTCCCCACGGCAGCTCCTTACTTCCATCGAACTTCACCATCACACTGACTCGTTTATTCATACCCTGAAGGAGTTCCTGAATCATACCTCGATACCAGCGGCCCAACTACTTGTCGCCGCTCTCCCTTTCACACGGCTTGACGTCTATCACAACTTCAAGTTCGAGCCGAATTCCCTTGATCCCGGGGCTGGCCCCGACGAAAATAATCCCGAGGACTTCCAAACTGTCCTTGCACGACCCCAATCCGCCGACCGCACCACTCCTCCACGCTTTGACACCGTTATAGTACGCAGTAATTCAACTGCAGAAGCGACCGGGCTCTCCGGCAAGCCATTTTCTATTATGGACCGCGGTGATTGGCTAACAATTGAATTCAGGGACCCGTTTGGGCCGCGTCAGAGTCTTGTTTCAACTGCCCGAGAAGCTGGACGATACTTCTGCACCGCCGGCGTCCTGGCCTACCGCTTGCCTTGCCTATGTTGAGTGGTTCTCCACATTTAAATCCAAACACGAAGCCAATCACGAGATGTATTCAATTTCCGTCCCTCCTCGGCGTGCCAATGGCTTTTTACACGCCTCGATAATTCCCCTCACGGACATCCGACAGACCTGCCAGCTTTTTCCCAACTTCGGCCGTGCCGATGTCAATCCGGAATGGACAAAAGATAATGTGTTAGATAAGTGTACATCGTTCTTCATTAATAACTGGGCCAGTATATATGCGTACCAGTCGATTTGGTAACTTATTGCAATGTAATGTATCATAGACAAATATAATCTGCACGTAAAATCTGAAAGACCGGGATAGACTTCAATAGTTGTGACTCACATGATTTATAGTTGTATATAGACGTCGACGGCGGTCTGCACCGACCGTAGAAACGCCCGAAGTCCGCCATAGACCAAGAGAGAGGGAGAGGTTGACCACAAATACTGTCATAGACCGCGAGAGCTCTGGATAATCATCACCAATGCTATATAGAATTTCGGATTTTCCTGATGGAAACACCCTATTCTGGTTCCAAATCTCAAATCTTGGAAGGATTCGGTCAAAATTGCTCTTTGACATGAAGTTCTGTCCGCTATCTATCATACGCGTGCGTCGCGTAGACTCTTGATCGTGGAATTTGTTGAGTCATTTCAAATTCCGATGACAGCTGTGAGGTCCGTGCGCACGCATGACCGCGCATGATCCGATCAAATAGTTGGTGGCTTTCCTTCCACTCCCACCACCCCGTTTGCTCCCTCTCGTCCGCCCGTCCGCCCTTCTCCCATCCTTCTCTTTGTGCTCTTAATCACCTATCAAGCTATTCAAAACCCTCAAGTCAGTATCTCGATTATTCAAGCTCTCAAGCCGTCCTGCACTTGCGGCAACCGCAGACTACTTGTCCACTGCCATCCCACAATCCTTAAAGACCTCAAACCTTGGGCCGGGAACCACCATTAAGCCTACTGTGACCTTGCAGAGGAGCCCTCATCGAGCCTTCTGTGATCCGTCCCTTTCAAGACCCCGCTGCACCGAATCTTGGCGCGCGGTCGTTCTGCTCATCGCCATTGCAATCTGGGTGGTCTTCAAAGCATGACAAGGTAAAAATCCAGTCGACCTTTCTTCCTTTTTTACTTATATTTTGGACAGATTACTCTACCGAAAACGTCATGGCATCTATCGCGGGCACCCTACCCCAAAGTTTTGCAAAGTCGAAGGTGTGCGCTGAATTCATTGTCATCCTGTGCAAAGAACTGATAAGTGATGCTAGTTTCACTTGTGCTGCCGTGGTTTGAGCAAGCAGCCAGCGACATCGTGGTACTGCGACGACTACTGTCGTGAGAACGCGGGAGGTAGGTCACGGAAGAGGACCCGTGGTAGTTTGTAAGTGGGGTTGAAGGGGTGATATTCTCAGTGGGTTCGCACAGTCAGATTGTACTGGGACAGCGCGTCGAAGGGCAAATGGACGCGAGAGGAGCGAAATTGATGGGAATCACGCTCTGATGCGATCAAAAAAGCGGTGCCAGATAGTATACTGTACTATTTCGACCGTAGGTTCAGGTGACGGGTGACGGAGGGTCGTGAACTGAACCTATTTGGTACCAGTGACGGTGACAGTCGAGTTTTCAGGCCCAATAGGCTCAAAAACACCAAAATTTTATCTCCGGCATTCGCCGGACTGCCTTTTATGGGAATTTTGATGTGATTGCCGAGGAATGAACTTAGGAAAAATGAACTTGGTAGGTGACGGGTGACATGGCGTGAACCTATGGTCGAAATAGTACAGTAGTATGTCCCAAAGTTGCCTTAATCCAGTTTTTCGACCCTGTGTAGCTGGTTTTTTTGTGGGTACCCCTTGAGGCAGCAGCAACAGATAAATCACACTGAAGTGGATAATGGCTCCCCTCAAAATTTTCTGTGGTACCGTCCTTGTTCAGCTTGATAGCTAAATAGAGGCTCAACGTGGCCCAGGACATCTTGATATGAGAGAATCCCCGGGACAAGCAGTGTCATGTATAAGACCTGCTGTCCTATGTCTATCCAAGACAAGTTTGGACTTGTGAAATCCTGACAATAAGTGGGCCCAAGGAAAGGCCATTTCCAGGATGATTTAAGCTGCACCATCAGTTCTTGTTGGCTCAGTGGTTACGACTCTTGCTTTCGAATGACTTTGTAGCGGTCGCTGGTTCGAACCCCGCGGGGGGATTAACTTATCCTGAGCTGCCGCTTTTTTTGTTGCCAAACCCCTCCGGACTTTGTGAGAACATACGCGTAGCCGATATTCAAGATAATTCAAGTTTTGCAAGTTGTCTAGGACAGTCTATGGGCCGTTTGGAAGCTCCATTTTGCAGGTATGTAATGTCTTTGATTCTCTGACATTCCCCCTCTTTTCTCTTTTCTCTCTCTCTTTTCTCAACTTGAATAACTTGAATTCGCCGCTTGCTCCCCAGACATAGTACATGAGCCCGGATAATCCGTTGTCATGTTCCGTTGGTGCTGCATCAGTCACTGCCCGCGTCACTGCGCGGTCACTTGCCCTGTCATGTTCCACTGATCCAGATTTTGATCACCGGCTTCCGTCTTTGTCACACAGTAACGGTAATAAGATGCAATGCGCACAAAAGAATTCGTGGTACTTAGAGGACTCGGATAAATTGAATAAAATAACTACTTATTACAGCTCGTCGTCCGAGTCCGGGCCGTCAAGATTTCGGCCTCAAGATCCATGTCATAGGAGTTCGTCACAATCTCACCCTCGGGCCGGAAGGCTTGCTCGTCGTAGTCGTTAACTCCCTCGTCGTTCTCAATAAATGAGCCCACGCTTGCGCCGTCACTCTCGTCAGTGGAGTCACGAGATCCAACGCTCTCGCCATCGTCGTCGTCGCTCGCCGGGTCACCGGCACGGCCAGACTTCGTGCCAGATGTCGCCTTGACAGCAGTCGGATAATCAGTCGGATAATCGAGGGCGTAATTCTTGAAAACCTCGGGGCCATACTTCTCCGTCAACGCCTCCACACTAAGCGCGTCGTCGCCGCGGCCGGAGAAGAAAGCTGCAGAGTTCGGAACAAGAGCAACGATGAGTTTCGCACCGAGTTTGGCGCGGTCGTGGGGGGAACGGTTGTTAACCAGGTCGCGTCGTAGTACTGGATTGGCATTTCTTGGGGATCTCTGGAAAGAGAGAAGGATTGCGCTCTATGACGGATGGTGCGACGCGGCGAAGTCGATTTTTGGCGGGCCCTTCTTCCCCGCCTCGATGAGGTCTTGCACGATGAGTTTATCCACGGTCCGAATGAGCTGGTCGGCGTCTGCAGACCGCTCCTCGCGCGCAAGGACCCGGGGACCTCGAGGGGTGCTTTCGTCATCAGAGGTTGCCTTCACGGCGAACATGAGGCGAACTCTTCCGGGAGCCCCAGCACCTTCGAGGTAGGTGACACGAGATTCATGGAGCTGAGGGAGAATCAGTTAGTCGAAAGGCCGAAGCTTTAAGATAATCTGAAGACGTACACGGATGCGCCCTTGAATGCCTCTATTACGCTCAGCGGCGTTTTCGTTTCCACCTGGCGTCCGGATCTCGACTTTCCACTTGTTGAACATGTAGTGGTGGACAAAGTGGTCGTAGATGCGGGTAAGTAGGTTTGAGTCGTTGACGAAGCTGCCATTAGGTCGAAGGAAATCGTAGTGCCTGCCGGCAACCAGGAAACGGAATGTGTCGATGGCGCACATCCTCATCGCCATGTTATACAGCGAGTAGACAGTCTGAGAAAAATCCGGCGCCCAGACGGCGATGCCGAGTTTGGCGAGATAGGAGCTGACGTGGAGGAGCGCACTTTCTTCCAATTTGAAAAATGCTGACAGGATCTTGTTCTTGGTGAGAATAGCTTCTTGTATGCTAACACCAATCTCGAGGGAGATGAGGATCAGATTTGACGCAACTGAGCATAAAAACACAGACCAACCTTGATGCCAGCGGGGTCAATGATATTACGACCAGATTGCCCCGTCGTACTGAGGTCTTTCATGTCCATGTGTTGGAATCGGAGGACAAACTCCTTGACTGCCTCCGGAGACGCAGAGGACGGGGCACGCACTGCATCCAAGCAACCCCAGATAAATCGAATGTGATATTGGAATGTAGTCTAGAGCGAGCAAATGATTATCAGAGCGGGCGTGGTGAAGGTAGGGAATAATGAATACCTTGAATGTTTGAGCGTCTTTTTCTATGTCGGCCGCAAACAACTGATATTCGCCCGGCCTCTTCTTGTTCTTCGTCTGCGGAGATGGGGTGGACAGAGCTCCCGGCGATGAGCGAGGCACCTATGAGGTGCACGTGTGAGAAGCTACAAAATGTTGAGAGGAAGAGCAACGTACTTCGGGAGCCGACATAGACGGAGGCACTTGCGGCTGGTTCGGCGACAGACGATGCACCTACATATGCCTTGTTAGAAAGTGTGGTGTCGGACGATAGGTACGATAAGTACCTCGGGACATGACCAGAAAATCATGGACCGAGAAAGCATGGATATAACAGTGAAACACTAGACGCGTGTTTGTTGGTGAACCTCAATGACTCCAATCAACCCAACCCAACCAAATGCTGACCAGCAGCAGATAAACCAAAACCCAAACCCTAATCCTTCCTATTCAAGTCCTTCGAAGTTCAACCGTCCAACACGTTCGTTCAGCGTGCGAGTTCGGGGGCTCCAACCAAAATATATGACTGTTGCAATTCAGCTAATAACCGTACGTTCAACTTTTAACCGTTCCGTTCCGTTCTTGATTTAACCGTTCTGTTCTGTTCAAAACCACACAGCGAGAGCGAGTCCAGAAAACACAGGTGGGAAAACCCGGGTGTAGTTGTATTCTCCTAATCTACCCTGAACTCACTCTTTTATACCACTAATGTTTGTACTTCAAAATAAATATCAACGCCTGCAACTCTTGGTGTGTGTCTTCTGAAACGGCACCGCAATGCACATATGGTTGCAGCCAAGACTTCATGTCAAGCCGCAAATTTGGCCTAGGACCTTGGAGATTCAGGATTAGGCATAAAAGTAGGTATAGTTAGTAGGTAAAATTTTCGTTTCAAAAAAATCTGGGTGTATCATAGCGTGGGAAAAAAAAGCGCAAAATCTCGGGCAGAAATTTCAAAATTCAGTGTACCTATTTCGCCTTCGCCTTGCCCTTTCCCTGGGTCCGAGTCAGTACCACCCCTTTCAACACTGCATCTGCCTTGGCCTTCCACTCCGCCTTTGCATCGGCCAATTCAGTTGCACGCACTCCGCGGTGCGATCGATATTTCTTCACAGCAAACTCGGCAACCGGCCCTGTGGCACCTAGCCGGTAGACACTGGCATAGCGATGTGCACGTCGATAGAATCGCCGGATGGTGGGAAGGGGGCAGAGACAAAGTCCATCATCAACGAGGTCCTTGGCTTTTTGCCAAGTTCTGTTAGAACGCTCCCGGAACCACCGCTTCACCCAAGCCCAGAAATATTCGATCGGATTCATTTCTGGGTGGAACTTGGGCAGGAAATGGCACACCATTCCGGGTGCTGCTGCAATTAGCTACAATTTGAATGAGTAATTAAATTGTCAGAAGTAAAATGAACGGCACCAGCTCGAGTTGAGACTTCTGGCCAGCAAAATCCGGTTGAAGCGAGAGCAAGCGCCGCATGCAACAATCAACAGGGTGTTCTTCCTCTTCCTCTTCCGTGTCGTTTCCGTCATCACTGTGCATTTCTCGTTCCTCATCGGCCGAAGCACCGTTGAGATGAGGTTTGCGAGACTTCACAAGTTTGCACGCTCTGCAGTCACCGATCAATGTCTTACCATTGGTGTCCTTCGTATATCCTCGCTCTGCCAAAATCACCTTCATTCCTTTCGGAAGTCCCTCGAATTCTTTGTACGGGTGATTGGCGGGCAGACTCTTCTCGAAGGTCATCTTCTGTGCTTCACCTGCGTGGCCGTGCGGATTGCTGTCAGGAATTATGGTGTCGCGCATTTCTGGAACCTTCCCACCCGGGTTCACATTCATCTTGGTGGTGGTTAAGGCGTCTGGTGCAAGACTCCCGTGGGCGGACGAATTATCGAAAATCCAGTGAATGACAGCTTTGGGGAACATACGACGAGCAATAAGAATGGCGATGATGAGCTATTATTCGATTAGAATTGACAAAGAAAGTTCAATGCAGAAAGAAAAGGACTTACCTGCTCAATCATCTGCTTCATATTCCAATAGTCGTCGCCTGAGGCCTTGTTATCTGGATATATCACTGTTGTCGAATCTGTGATTGCTAAACGAAGCTCAGCCACCATTTTCTCGTTTTCCGCTATCATCTCTGGAGTAAGAGCGAGAAGACCATAGCGTTCGCACAAAAATGCGGACACCATGATCAAACGACCACGACCTTTCTTTTTGAGGACCTGCTTGCCAGGCTTTAGCCAGTATTGGTTGTTCTGGTAGTCATTTGAATGAAAGCTGGCCTCGTCATGCACGATTTCAACGTGCTCAATGTTGTCGCCTAGAAGCTCGGGCAGAACCTCCTGCATGTCAGGCTCAGCGTACATCGGGCGGAGGTGTTCATAGGCAAGCAGCTCTGCAAGGAATTCTTCGCGCCGCTGCCTCACATCCTTACGCTCATGCCCGTCCCAGTAAACACCCTTCTGGTGGCCTCTGCGGCGGTATCCGAGCCGCCAAAGCCATCGCTGACAGTGCCGGATCGAAATTGTCTTCTTCTTGAGCGCGAGCGAGGGAAGTAATGTTTCATTGATATGGCGCTGCAATAATTTCGGATTGACCTGCAATTAAAGTCAGACACGGAATAGGATGGAGGCGAGGGAAAACAGATTTACGGTGCCAACCTCGAGTGTTCGCAACCATCGTTGAACCCCGAGATAAAATCCTTCATCGTCGAGAAGGCCGTTCGACTTTTCCCGATGGCCCTGGTGGCTGGATTTGAGCGCACCATTCGCTTCAAAAAAGCGAGCCTGTGCAGCGATGACACGCTGGAACGCCGGCCCACGACCATGGTATTTAGCAACACGGAGTGCCGCCCGGAGACGTCCCATGCGAGGCATCCAGCGATAAAAATCGACTAGAGAGGCAAACAGAACCTCACTCCGATAATCCCTCTGCTTGCGTGCTAGTTTGAGAGACGAGGCGGCGAGAGCACCGAGCTCTTGGGGTTCCTGCGGGGCTGCGTCATCGAGAATGGTGTCCACCCACTCCGCAACATTGTCTGCCAAGACAGTAGAGTTAACCGCCTCGTCCCCATGCTCCTCCCGTGCCTCTTCCTCAATCTGCTCCGGCGGCGGCTCCACCTCCTCCTCCTCATCTAATTCGTCAGACGAAGACTCCTCCTCCGTGGGAAGCTCGGGGCATCAGTTCGGAGGCGCTTAAAGGAAGCAGCAGGAGCGGGAATTTCTTCCCATCCATCATTCGGAGAGGGAGCGCGGGCACGTTTCTGGCTCGCAAACATATTGATGAGAGTTCGCTGAGCCGGCAGTGAACCAGAAGCGAGGGGAGTCGATTTTTTGACAGCGGGGGCCGCGGTTGCATCAATGATGGCCAGCTGGCGATCCAATTCAGCCCGTGAGATGTTCAGAGAACCTGAATTGAAGGCGTCCCGCAGCTTTTTCTTGTTTAATTGAACGGTTCGCTTGGACGCACCACCGACACCGTAAGCTCCCCTGTCTCTGATCCCTCCCGGGGACTGACAGTAATATCTCCAGCAGAGACATTTCATATCTCTTCAAGTGACATTTAATATCTTTCCAGGGGCATGTTGTAGATGAATCCAACGATGCTGGTTCACTCATTGGCCCCATCTCTGTCGCCTGACATTCAATCTCTCTCGCGGCGACATTCATATCCCTTCAGTGATATTTAATATCTTTTCAGGGGCATGTTGTGGATAAAACTCGGTGATGCTGTTTATTTTTTGTCGCCATCCAACTTGTAAGCTATCCAGCGGGGTATTTAAGGAGGACTCAAACGATTCATTCTTGTGACGCATCCCTCACATTCAAATGGCTCCCCACACTCGATGCACTGCAGAACCCGACCCCACACCCCCGCTCCAGCGGGTAATCTCCCACGTGTAACTCGCCGCCAGGCTTTGCCCCCCGATCTCACACCACCGAATCCTGTGGCGCCATCGCATGCAGCACGTGGCAGTCAACGCAACACAGTCACAGCTCAAGGAGAGCCGGCGCCTCCTGCTCGCGCATCGGGTTCATCAGAACAAGCTCGGGGCTTTGCTCCGCTGACTTGTACGTATTTTCCTCTTGGAAATTTCGCACCACGCAAAATATTGATCATGCACCACAGCATTGCCAACCAACAGAGGGTCCGGCAGCCGCAGTACGGATAAATTTTCAACAAAGGCTTTCACTCACACAACGTAGATCAACCCGGGATTCGTTCCGCTGCCTCACAAAATCCACAACCAGCTCCTCACACAGTGAGTCCCTCTACGACTTCATTTTACACATGTTATACAGTTCCGTACAGCCTACACGGCCGACGAATGCATTGGCACAACAGACTCCCCTCAGACGAGGCTGTTTTTAGAGCCATACAACATCCCACACAACCTTCAAATCACGGCACAAGAGATGATCTCCGCAAAGCATGCAAAATAATATATTATAATTACTACCGGCGGTATGGAAAGATTCTGAGGACATCATGCCCTGCGGAATTGTCATGTGATTTTGCCCATATAGTTTTCAGAAACGTACGCTGAGAATTGAGATCAGAACAGCTGTTCTGGCTGAAATGATCAAAAACAGCTCAAAAAGGAAAAAAAAAATCGGCCGCGCCCTAAGTTCCGCAAAGAGCTGTAATGCGGCGAGATGAGCGGTGTGAGGCATGCACCGATTGCGAGAGTCCATTGCGCTGAAATTTATCCCCTTTGCCTCACATTTTTGCTCGAAGACTTCGATCATGGTGTCGTTATTTGTCGCATTGTCCATGACAAATGCTATGATCTACCACAAATCAGCAAATATTCTCCGCATTATCGGTGATAAGAGGTCATACCCTGCCTTCGAGCCCATACGATGCAAGCGATTCCCAGACCTCCTCTGCCATGTTCTCGCCGGAATGCTCGCCCTGCAACTCACGAAAATCGATCAATGTTTCCTCTGCCAAAAATCAATCAGGATCATCCATTGTATATAAGACCAGAATCGCTGACCGAGCTTTCCTTCATTCAGTCATGGTGGGGAGAGAGAAAGAGAGCGAGTGAAGATAAGAGGCTGTATGTACCTGGTGATTTATGCGCGGTGGTGCAACACTGTCCACCTGACAACGGTGGAATTCTGATGGAAGTCTAAGCAGATATGTTCCTTGTCCGGCTCAGTTGAGCCATCTCAGTCGGGAATCGAGATCGTCCAAATTAGGCTTTGATGGTGGTAAATCTTGAGGTGGGATGGGAGGATCGCAGACCAGGGCGACATTTGATGCTTGCATCGCATGTGAATATTGCGGAAATCATCCAGAATTTGGCACAGATACCTGGAAAAATTCTGAAACAGGTGAATTTGTGCTCAGTAATACATATGGACTCCACAGAAATTATTACCTCGCACTTTTATTCAGCCCTACTTTTATTCTGTCATTTCCTATCGTCGAAATTTCGTCGCCTGTCCAATGGCACCACGTAGCTGGGCCAGTGATGGCGAGGCAGAGTACTTGACTGGCCAACTACCCGATTATCTTCGTCGACAAGCACAGGTCAAGTTATAGAAGTTCTGGCCAAGAACAGTCACTGGAGCAGCGATCCGATGTACTATGTTTCTTTCATTGCCTGGTCGCAATTTTGATTTTACTTCTGTTCAGCATTCAGCAGAAGAAGGGCTCAAAGCATCCCAGATCAATTACTGGAGGTTTAGGGTTTAGGGTTAGAATTCCTGTCTTTTGTCTCTGGTGATATTCTGAAATCCATCTCAAGTTGCAGTGTCGCTGTTTGCAAGGGTGATCCAATAATTCCGAAGTATCATGAAGAGCGAAATCTATGCGGCCAGGACCAGATTTCATCCCATCTGAATGCTTCTGGGAAGCGCAAGCGCGGCCGGACCGAGAAGGAAAACAACCAGCTCAACAAGAAACTCGCCAAGCTGGATGCGGGATACAAGCGGGTGGAACAGCAGGTTGATGCAGGTGACGGGGTGGAAGTTGATTTAGCCTTGCAGCCCGACAAGCCCAAACGTCGTGGGCTGGGTCCTGATCAGAGGCTTTCTCTTGGTTTGATTCTGTAATATATGGCATACAATGCCTTTGAAGTGATATGGAGTCTTGAGTCTCGATAGCAGCATGGCTCTCTCAAAGAAAATCTGTATTGCCATTGAATTAATGTGTTGACTGTGTTCTATTCTGCTACGCTACGCGTCTTGACTGGCCTTAGATCCGGCCAGGCAAGCCAGGGGGATGGATTTCTAAGGAAAACCGGCCCTCAATTCACGAACAAAACCTCGAAATCTACCTCCAACCAAAGTTTTGGCTACACCCCGTGCATCCTGCTCGAGTTTGCCAAATTCCTGGGGCTTGGCCCTCGCACATCGATGTCTTTCAAGTGGTCGAATGTCTTGCTAGGCAACCTAGGGGGACGGCTTGCTAAGGGCAGCTGGGCTTTAATTCACGAGCAAAACATCGAAATCTATCTCCAACCAAAAATTTGGCTACACCCCAGGCATCCTGCTCGAGTTTGCCAAATTCCTGCGGCTTGGCCCTCGCACATCGACGTCTTTCAAGTGGCCGA
Source organism: Mycena sp. CBHHK59/15 (assembly GCA_029204085.1). Taxonomy (NCBI): domain Eukaryota; kingdom Fungi; phylum Basidiomycota; class Agaricomycetes; order Agaricales; family Mycenaceae; genus Mycena; species Mycena sp. CBHHK59/15. The sequence continues at coordinate 27,281 of JARGXW010000605.1, forward strand.
ACTTCTTGCTAGGCAACCTAGGGGGACGGCTTGCTAAGGGCAGCTGGGCACCACACAAGGAGATTTCCCTTCGGGTGATGGCTCAACACAGAGTCAATGGCATGAAGCTGACCGCTGCGTTTTCGCAGTGTCAGGAAGTTGAACACCCGAACCACGCACAAAAATGCTGCATATCGGTTCTTGATGTTTACTCGTGTCAGAAATGATTATTCCCCCAGTTGAACTTGTACACACCGGAATATCGACCGTGAAAGAGTTGTCTGATAGCCGCCTGATTGCCGCTTTCTTTGACTCCAGATTGTGCAGTTGGAATTCCTTCAGCAGACTTATAGCGAATGCAGTATGCGGGTCGCGTGTTGTTGCCGGAAAGAGCCTGGCCTGCATAAGCTGCTTGATTTTGTTTGGGCGACCCTCCTGGCAGCCGCAGAAAGCCAGAGGACATGTATGGACCCCGTTTGTGTCCACAACCGTGAATAAGGTTTGCCCGCACGGTGCATCACAAGGCTCCCCTCTATGTCCGAGTTGGATGGTGTGTCCGAGTTTTGAAATCTCGTGCCGCACAAAAAAACCTTGGTCAAAGTCCCACACCTCTGCCCAGTGAAACAGATTTCGTATGTGGGCATCCACAAAGCATGCTCGACATGAAATTTCTGTCTGTTCTTCCACAAGTGCAAGGAAAGCCGGGCAAGTCATCCGCCTTATAATCCAGCAGGAGGTTCCCAAGTTCGTCGAATTTCTCCCCAAAGTCATCCAGGAGCTGGGCATTCTGAAATTGTTATCAGTTTTAATGTTCATGAAGCCAATGTAGTGTCACAAGTACCCTGGTAAGCGGTTTCTCAATGGGTTGGGTGGGTTCTCCTGGAACTGGTAGCGGAGGTTCCTTCATAGATTCCGTTCAAGCTGTTATTCAGCCCGATGAGCATTTGAGAGACTTCTGAACTGATGTTGAACTGTTTGAATATCACTGCTGCTCAAGGTGTGATGGACAGTAACCTTATCTGTTTCTCTGGTGTTTCACGCATTTGAACGGACTGTCATCAATCTGATTTGGCTCAGTTGGAACCTTGCTGAAAGTTTGTGTGTCCAATTCTTGGCTGGTGTGTGTTCGAACCCCAACCCCTGCGTCTCTTTTGCTCCATGTTTCAACACTATTTGAACCATGATTAAAGGCATATTAAGTAAATCATTGCTTGAACATGGTTTTACGTTGAGATGCAGGGTGTTTAAACAAACTTTGTAGGGTTACTGTCTTCTCGTACATAGGAAGAACCCAAGGTAGGGTTGGTGTTTTTGAGCGCGGCATCTGGAGTGTAACCTGTGTAAAGACCTGCCTGCTCGTAATTAAGATTTGATGCATTAAGCAATGAAAGACATTGCGAACCTCAAGAATATCTCCCAGAGATTCAAGGAGCGCCCATTCTTCGCTGGAGAGAAGTAGCGAGCGGACCTCCTCCCAATCAAATACCCATTGGTCGATGGCCTGAGTTTCTGGTCAATAGGTGCGCTCAAAGTAGACTTTCCGCGCGCGGCCGCCGCCGCGGAAGGTCATGTGCAGTGACTGGCAGTCACCCTTGGTAGCTGTTTACTTGTGTATACTAGAGGCCTCTACTCCGGTGCCAAAATTACCTGTCTTTCCTCTCGTCGCCGCCACACGAGATACCCACTCATTTGGACTCGGACTTTAATGTATTATCTTAATAACATCTCCCTTATGCTTGCCGAACCAAAATTGGCCACGCTCCCGTGGTCAGCCGACAATGGCGCGCTCACTTGGACTCTCCTCGAGCATCTTCAGAAGAAGGAGAATTTCGTCGTTCTCTTTGGAAAGCAGGACCCAAATGCTGTCGTCGTCGTCGATAGAGGGAAGGAGGATGTCGCGGAGAGCCATGTGCTTTAGATAGGAGTTAGTTATTTGGGAGCGCATGGTCTCTCGACCCATTGCTGAAGTTGGGGGTAAGAGGCGATGATACGGAGCATGCAAATGTATTGATTGATTTTATCGCGCAGTGCGCACACTCTTATCGATGGAAAGTACGGACAATTGGCCCAAAATGGACGCGGGACAAATAGTGTGACTACCAGTCACTGCACATGACCTTCCGCAGCCGCGGCCGTGCGCGGAAAGTCTACTTTGAGCGCACCTATTGTTTCACTGCGACATAGAGAAGTTGGATAGACAGGACGACAATGCGGCCACCCGGTTATTTTCGGCAGACACTCTGAAATATTTGGCGGACCATCACCCCGAATACCTCGGAGAAATTGTCTATCTCTTTGTGTTCGGAGAGCTGATCGACGCAAAATAGGTCAATATCTCACGCAGAGCGGGTAAAGCTCGTTCTTCGAGCTCGTCACTTCCTCGACTCCTGGTCGTCATTCCTCGACATTTCTGGATACAACAAGTCTCTCAATTTCCTTTCGCGCGAGGCCGTCGACATTGCCCGCATCATCATCGAAGGATACCTTGCTCTCGTCCAGTGTTGGACTTAAGGGTTAAGCCTCAAGTTAAGTTAAGGGTTAATAAGCCCTGAATATTAACCCTTAACAAAACTCCTGGATGTTCTTAGGCCTTACAGCCGTTTGCAGAACTTAGGGCGCGGACATTTTTTTTTTCCATTTTGGGACTTTTTTGTTCGTTTTGACCAGATCAGCTGTTCCGGCCTCAAATCTGAACCGTTTTTCTCGAGACCAGGACCAATCGATTAGCATTGAAATTCCGCAGGGCATAGCAACCTACGTTTTTTCATTGGGTCCCTGGGGGAATTCTTGACATAGGTAAGCAATTTTTCCAGTCTTTCATCACAGAACATGTCTAACATTGGTTCCTATGCCCCAATTGACCTATGGTTGCGGACGGAACTTCGTGACAAGGGAAAAACCCAATTTGGTAATCGTTACTACCCCTTCAGTTTTCCTCGGAAAGTCAAGTAAATGGTAGGAATAGATAAGCCTCGTAAAATAAATCGACGCACGCATCATCTATAAGATGATTGAGTTCCTGCAGCAGCAATTTGCGTCTTAAATCAGAATCATTGCAGCGTGGCTGTGAAACACACCGTTTTCCATTGTGCCAAAGATTTGTATGAAATCTTGGCAGTGATGTCTGGCCCATCACTGTACGATATTTCGGTCACAACAGAAGTACAAGCCGCCCCCTGAAGGAAGGTTAAGACACAGCAAACTTGAATGGGTGAGGGTACACAAACTTTGCCGGAAGTAGGTAGTAGTGAACACTGTAGAAGAGCATTGAGGAGGGTGGACTTGCCGCTCTAAATTGTAACATGAGACAACGCGGGGTCAGGTAGTTGCTGCTGACAAACCCCTGGAAAATATGATTGAAAGACCCGCCGCAGAAGAAAGTAAAGCACTGCACCTGTTCTCCCAACTATCGCCACCTTATAAGGTTTCTGCGACGCCCTGCGACCGAGGAGCTTCATTGAATCTGTCAAATCTTCCCGTCGCTCAGGAGCGAGCCGGACGCCGGCAATCTGCCTCTCCAAGTCCCCAATAACATCAAGGACGAGGTGTATACGTTTGGATATAAGCAGATCGGACAAGCCTAAAACTGGTGGCCTTGCCGTAGGCCTCATGGGCTGCAGTCTTGGGCAGGTCGAGGAGGGCTGTGTGGTCTTGATCCTGGTCTTCATCATCCGACTATGTTGGCAACTATGTTAGAAAGGCAGAGGTAGCAACAAAGTGGCCATTCCAACCAAGACTGTGAGAGCGCTGAGAGGACTGAGGCTACGAGTCGGCGGCGACATCACCGCGATGACAAGCTATTGTTTGACGCTGTTTAGTCGCACTTCTTTCCACGTGGTTCCCGATGGAGAATGACCTCGGCAACTCCCGGCAGCTGGTTATTGGAAGAAAAATCCTCGGTGGACATTTTGAGAGGGATGGGAGAGGAGAGGGAGCAGGGGGATGAAACGAACGAAAGAAAAAAGATGGCGGACCTTAGACCACTCGGAGACCATCAAAAACTTGAAGTTATTGCAAAATGAGCGAAGCGGCACCAACACACTGATCTCTTATCGCCGAGGTATCCACCTGTTTCCCGCTCACCAGCATGCCCATCGTCCAGTGCCAGTACTGTAAATTCCCTTTCGAGGACGAGACCATCCTCGTTCGGCACCAAGCGCACGCGCCTGCCTGTAAAAAAAAACGCGATGAATATATTGTTTCATCACTTCTAGTCCGCCGACGCCGGCGCCCTCACTCACCGCCTCCTGCCGCTGTTGTTGACGATGCCCCAGAGCCTGCAGACCCGCCGAGTGCTGGCGACGACTTTATGGATGTTGATGGACCAGAGGAGCCAGTGGCACCATCACCCGAGACACTGGATGTTGACGCACAGGACCCGCCGCCATCAGTGGCCAAACCAGCTCCGGCAGGAGTTGCAGGGGGCGAGGGTGGGAGCGAGGAGCCATTCGATCCGGAACGAAGGGCTGGCGCCACGTATGGGCATTCCAAGACAATGTTTGAGCACATCCGAGATGACCAGATCTTGACCGGGTGTGAAGTGCTGGGGCCATTCGCAGACGAGGAGGAATGGGAACTGGCGAAGTGGTTGATAAAGAATGTCGGCCACAACCAGACAGAGGCGTTCTTGAAGTTGCCCATCGTAAGCTGCCTTTGTTGCCGTGCGAGGGAGTGATAAAATACTAACTGTTATTCAAGATCGCAGATCGCGTCCAACCCTCTTTCGACAACAAGCGAACCTTTCTAGACAGTATCGACAGCCTGCCTATCGGTGCTAAATGGGATATCAGACATATTCCACTGACCGGCGACCTTGTGGACGACGATGGAGCCCTCCGCACCGAGACAGCAGAGCTTTGGTTCCGGGATCCCGTGGAGTGTGTCAAAGAGTTGATAGGCAATCCAGCCTTCAAGGCCGTGATGGACTACGCGCCGAGAAGGCTGTTCGTCGATGCGGAAGGGACAGAGGAAGAGATAAATGAGATGTCGTCTGCGAGTTGGTGGTGGAAAATGCAGGTGAGAACGCAACAGCTCAAGATGATGGCTCGGACTAACCTGGCACTCATTCCTTATATCGTCATCACAGAGAACCTACAAGAATGTCAGTGAATATTCTAGGAAATTTCCGAGAGTCTTAGCCATACCGACGGCGGCTATCTCCGTTTATGCATCCCCGACGCCCGACGCGGTCGCTTAGTGGGGGGTTCAGCTTCCACTGAGTTAGGGCCAGCATCCATGAGTTGACGTGCCGGATCATGATCGAGCGGAGTTTGAATGACTTGATCTTACCGAAAAAATATTAATATTTTTTCTGAATTTATTTTTCGACAAATTGGCCCGATCCGCGGTTCAAACGGCCTGTTTTCCCACAACGACCCAAGTTGTTCCTGTCTTGAGCTTGTTTCGAGGTCCTCATTTTCCACTAACTACTTCTCTGTTTTTCCTTTAGTTCTACCGCTGCGTGTCGAAAGATAGCGACCGTGAGCTCGGCTACGGGGTTATAGACTCGGAGGATTGTGCCTTGTACACTCAGATACTTCCTGGGCCCCGGCGTTCCTAAGCGGGACCGTGCCGTGTAATTTACCTACCTACCTACCTACCTACCTCATAGAATCTCGTCCGTAAACGGCCTTGATGGTGATCGGTCTATCCGTCTCTGCGCGTCTCTGTTTCTATTGCATTATCCGTCTAGCAGTCTATCGTGGTCTCCCATAGAAACCGGTAGTGTGCTCCTTAGAGCTACAAACCTCCGATTCCGTCCGTCACTCTCGCACTCATTTCCTGACGATATCACGGTCCACCGGCACTCTACATTCAAATAAGGCTTACCGTGTGGTTCGGAACAGACTTTGTGTACAGGAAGCATTCAACATCTCAGTAGTTTATAAATAATAGTCAGGTGGAGCAACTGTGATGTCCTCAGTTTTTTTCTGCCAACCTTATAATGAATATAATACAATATTATGCTATTTCCACGGAGATCTCCTGCCACACGATGAGGTAAGGGTTTTAAATGTACCGGTACTCCGGGAGCGCCGCAGGCCGGAAAAAACAGTGATCGCCCAAGGCCCAAGGCCTTGAAACTCCAAGGCCTTAACAAGGTCTTGGCCAAGGCCTTGGCGATTTTCGGCTGGCCATTTTTTCCGAAAAAATGGCCAGTACATGTTAAAGGCACACGCTCATAGTGTGGGATCGAGACAACTGAAAGTGCGCGAGAGCTAGATAAGATATAACTCAGTCTTCGCACACACGAGTGTAACGAAGTCTGTAATATTCACCTAGATAAGATATAACTAGGTACGAGATAGAACGAGTAGCAAAGTAAGTAAGAGAGTCGCTCACCTCAGTCTTCGCCCACACGAGTGTAACGAAGTCTGAGGGGAGTCGACTCGAGGTACAGAATATATACGTATACGAATGTCCGCAGACTAAACTAAGAGCTACTCCGGACACCAGAATAGAATAGAAGATAGAATACGGATTTATCGCATCGATATTGGCAAGATCACGAAGAGACGGAACTCGCTAACAGGGCATAACACTCGAAGTCGGGAAGAGCGCCAGCGTCGTGTGCAGGCCGACTGTGATACTTTCGGGCTACGAAGGAAACGAGGAGGGAGACTTACTAGACGTCAGGCGAATGATCAAGAGTCCTTCTCCCACTACTTTGGCTCCTCGTCATCATCTGAAACCCATCTCTGTGTCGACATTGCGGTCAACCGCTTTCTGCGGGGCCTCGCGAGCATTTTTCCAACAAGCTTTCCAATCAGTGACAAGTTCCTCGTCATCCGAAGTCGAATTCGTTGCCCCGGGCGTCTTGTCGCTATCGTCACGGTATAAACGAGAAACGAAAACGAAAACCCGGCAAGGCACGGCGCCATCATTCGGCGGCTCAGGCCATCAGGCCAAGCTGGTCACACACCCTCGCTTATATCCGGAGTCCCGGCTCCGATTCGGACGCGCCCACGTGTCGTCGATCTTCATTTCGACCTTCCTGCTACCATTCCGCTGAGACAACGTTGAGATTAGTCGTAGATTCGACTGTCTTTTGCTATTACCTGCCTTTAATATACCCTTTGCTTCTCTTCCACTCGCTGAGCCCGAGCGCTCAATGTCACAAATTTTCTTCTGGATACACAAATCTTGGGGCACGACAAGGACTTTTGATGACTTGTTTGTGATCGGTTTCACTGCAAGGCGGCGAACTCAACGAACTCAACGGAGTAAGCGATGACCCTGAGTGCAAAATACTAAAAAATGCGCCAGAAGTGCACCGTTGCCTTCACTTTCCCCCCACCTACACTCTCCTTACAAAAGCTGCCGCTACCCAACTATGGCCGGTGAGTTTGATCAAGGAATGGTATCAAGCACTGTCCGAGACATTACTTCAGGGTACGAGAAGCCTAGGCTTCGGCCGTCTTCAAATGCGCGATCTTTGCAGCACTTGGGAATTATCTTTCGGGTCTTTCTCACTCTTCTCATAAGCACTGTCTTGGGCTGCTCTCTCTCTCATTACTTTTCTGCGAACGATCCTCTTGATACATCTTATCTGTCGATGTACCTTTCTGGGTTCTGCACCGTTTGGCTCAGTGTTTTAGGTGAGTCTTCCATTATTAAAGTATCATACTTTTAATCAGGTCTTGTTACAAGCTCAATACTTCGTTCCGGCCCCCGTAAAAATGTGCCATGTTTTCAGTACTGGCCACATCGTATTCCGACGCTCCCATATATCACATATGCGGATTGATAGGATTCGTCGCCTCCCAGCTTATCGCAGGCCATCCAACAAACCCATCGGGTTGGGTCGTTTGTTCTGGATTACTTGGATATTGGGTATAGTAACTCACATCTACACCGTTCTTTGTCACGTTCCTTCGGCCGCACCCAATCCTCGCAATCGAAACCCCCCTCCATCGTGTGGCCTTATTCTCAATTCACCTGGCGGCTGCATCTCCGATGGTATGTTCATGCCTATCCTATTCCACCGCAGCGAGGGGACGATGCATATGCACATAACCTGCAGACTCGGATTCTGAAAGCAAATTTGGTGACTTCGGACATGATTCATCGTCATCTTTCACATCACCTTCGTGTTTTGCGGTGGCCTGTGGCTCCGAGAGTGAGTGATAATTGCATCTCAATTCCGGCTTTGGTGGCTGAATTGCTGGCAGACCCTCCTTGCGAAAACGATGGTGATGGGTTTCGATGCAACATATCCCAACCCCGTATTTATGGTCCAGCGTTTCGTTTCCGTGGAGGATGTGGTTCCGACGGTGAGCAGTGCGAGTTGATTATTTATGGATATTTAACATACACAACCAGACTCTTCTTCGGAGGTTGAAGATCATTATCCATCAGTATCACATGGCCCTGCTTTTCGTTTCCGTGGCGGCTGCACCTCAGATGGTATGTGAATGTCAATTGTACTTTGAGCTGGTTCGGATGTGATTTTGTCTTGTCTTCTTAGATTCCTCCTCTGAACCTGACGACGATACTTCCAAACGGAAACGTAAAGCCAATGGGAAGGTGAAGCCTCGAAAGCGAGCATCCACGTCGACGAATAAAGGTAAAGGAAAGGCGGCCGACTCTGATTCAGATGCGGAGCAAGGTATTCGTGTAACAGCTAAGAGCGAGAGGCGCCGCACGGGAGGCATGTTCGTTGATGAGGTTATTCCCATCACATTGGTCCCGGAATCCTGGGACGTTCCGGCTGCAACTAATCGTGTCGCATACATTCTGGACCTCAGTGGGACACCGAAGCTTCTTCAGTCTGGCCGAAAGACCTTGACAGTCGATGCATTCATTAAAAAAGAGGTATTTGAATTCAGTCTTTCGATTTTCGGCTCTATCCCTGACAATATTCAGTGTCAAGACTCGTTCACAGGTCCAACTGGCTCAAAATCGGACCGGAGTCTCGCCAAGGTCATGATTCTGAACGATGACTCGGATGAGCCGGTCCTATGCCGCCGCTCCACATTGACCTGCAGCGGCTGCTATAAATGCACTCTAGCCTCTGATGATTTTCTCGAGGATTGCCGTCGATGGGATGACACAGATGCACCGCATTCACTCATCTCAGCGCCCATTATGACGGCAAAGGCTTCCGAAGCCAATAGTGTCGCTGCTATAGCTTCTGCGTGAGTCTCTTGTTCCTCTGACCCTTCAATTCCCTTCATATCATCATACAGATTTTACCGCGGTGTAGTCGAGACCTACTGCAAAGGCCAACATCTAGATTCTGATATCCCCTGTGGCGGTCGTGCCATCCTACGGAAGTTCTCGCAGGTATTAAGTTTTGATTAATCGTCTTGCCCTTATTTTTACACCGCTAAACTGCACATGTTCAGGGAAAGATGAACGGTAAAACATACTTTATTGGGTGTTCCAATTGGGCACACGGCGACTCTGCTCAAATGTCAAAGATCCACCGGTTTGTCCCAATCCCGTCAGCGGTACGGGAATCGATCCTTGTGAAACTGTTCAAAGGCGAGCCGATTGACGATGAGGACAATGATACCGAGGTTCTCGCTGGATCTTGCATGCAAATTATTCACCCATCCCATCTTCCCAAAAATTCTGTATGCCGTGCGTATCACATTCCGGTCAAATTCTGGTTTCTACACTGTCACTGACATGTATATCCTCATTAGCGCGGAATCACTACCATGATGGGGTTCATGTCGTCGCAAAACTTAAGAAACATGAATGCCGTGCACAACTCTCAATTCTTGTCCCTATAAATGACAAGGACTTGCGCGCAGTTATAATTCCTGCAGCTGGTGTCCCACACAATCATCCGTCCTTCACTCGCACCAAGATCCCAGCTGAAGTCAAAATGAAATATCAGCAATGTATCGATGCTGCGGGCCCGGTGGGAATGACCACTCTTCGCATAGATAAATGTAGGCATCCCAACCGCAACCATTGAATTAACACTGATATTTTTCTCAGCATCCAGCACCCATTCAATTCTCGCAGGCAGGCTCCCGCAAGAGCTGCATCCCGGCATGATTAACAGCCGCAAACGTCGGGACATGGTCAAAGACACACGCGAAACTATGTATCCAGATGGTACTGGACTCCCCGGTTCGTTCTTGCCCTCAATACTTTGACAACCCGTCTTGAACCCATCTTGAAGCTATCTATTTTGAATTTGACAAGGATCGGTCTCACGACATTCAGGACAGATATATTCACGCTGTCATGACTCGCCCAGATGGCACACATGTTATTATCACTATCAATCCGGAGCTCGCTTTCCTAACGTTAGACGCAATCTGGATTATGGTTGACACTACATTCGGCGTAGTTCACGGTGAGACCAACGAGTGGAAGCTTGTCATTTGGCTGAACTCTATCGATAAACGTGAGTATTTTCCGTTGTAACTCAATGCATCCTCAAATCTTTACAGGGACTGTCATCGGACGTGTTTGGAGTAATCGAGCATCACGGGAGGCTTTTGTTCTCGTCTGGAATGGGATTTTCGACGCTATCGAGACCATCACGGGGAAAAAGCTGAACTTCAAGCTCTTCTCACCGAAATCAAAGCTCCTCGGCGTCATAGGTGATTCTGAAGGTGCCCAGGCTCAGGGTCTTGGGGACGTAATCATTTTACGACACATGAACCTGCTGAGTGTGGCTGGTGTCGCTACAGTGGACATTGACTCGATATTGATGTTTATATGGAAGACGTGCATCGTCCATTTCAATCGGTGAGATTGCGCTCTCAAAAACCTCTTGATGACATATTTATACAATTATCCAGCGGTGTTTTCGCGCTCAAGGCGTACATCAGCGAGACCGATCTTGCCTATTTGCTCGGATTCCCTTACCTTTGCTCTGAGGAGGAGATTCAGAACTATTACACATTTTGTGCAGAATCCACCAACGCAAAAGTTCAAAGTAAGTTGAAGCGAGTAAGGAGAGCAGAAACACATCACTGATTAATTCTGATAGATTGGTGGACGCACAAGATGAGCTATCCATGGCTGCTGCCTTCTTTGAATCGGGAAGTCTCGCAGATGGATAAACGGCACTGGGATCTAACGCCCCGTGATACGAATCCCATCGAAGGTAGTCATGCACAGGACAACCAGGTGAATAGCACCAGGCGGTCATTGCTTGACGCTATTCTATTGTGAGTGATGCAAATTCAACCTTGCCTTTATATTGACCATACATGAATAGAGCGAAGAAACTCGACAGTGACACGGCACGGGTTATCAAAGCGACAATGACTTCAGGTGTTCTGGAAAACCCGAACAATTCTCTTCAATCACGCTTCAAAAACCAGTCGCAAAGGCAGGCACGAACCAAAGAGAAGCAGCGCGAGCTGGAGAGCCTCACGGGCCGCGAGGCTAAGAAATTGCGAGCAGAGGTAAAGGCCGGGAAGCAGCAGGCAAAGGATGACCAGTTGGAGATCAGAAATCTCCATAGACAAGTTCAAGAACTGACCCAAGGCAGTGCTTCCCAGCCCCACACGCCTCGCAGACAATCTCCGGCTGTTGCGGGTCCGTCGAGGCTTACCCGCTACATATGTACAAATTTATTCCTTCGAATTTTCGTTTGGCTGATACAATATTTCTAGCAACTACTCTGATTAACAACTTTGATTCAGATGAAGATATGGACGACTTCGCTCCTTGTTCCCCACCGACTCGGATGCAGGCCCTAGAACTCTTTCCTGGCCTCCGCCCCATGACTCCTGTTGCAGACCCGAGATCTGACTTTGACTACGCAGGCGCACTCAAGTCGGATATATTAGACAAAGCACTGAGGGGAATTGCGGAGGATCACCCGATGTACCCAGTCAACGGTGACGACGAAGTACTTGCGTCTGATCCTTATGTTGTCGGATAGGACAGTTTTTTCTCTCTCTCCCACTCAACTAATTACACTGTCATTTCCTTTTATAATACCTACTATACAGCAGAATGAATTCTAATGTTACAACTTGCTTTTTGCGGAAATTCTAGTGAGCCGCGAGCGTAGGATGTGTAATAAGTATAGTTACAATATAGCTGTCTGCTACCGCCACATTTGGATGTTGGCATTGTTGGCTCGTTTCCCACTTTTCCCATTCTTCCTCTGTGGCACACGAAGGGAGTACAGCCAGCGCAATCGACCAAGTACTCATCAGAGTTCCAAAGTTGTTCTTCTTTCGGAAAGAACTGGTACTGACTGAGGAAATTCTGGAGGACTGATTTGTTCAATGTTGTCCATCCAGGCCAGTTGTAAGGTATGTTGAATACTAGATGCACTCTACTTATAAAGCGGGTAGGGCCGACGAGCGGCAAGGCCCGCTACCAAGATCTCCAAGTGGCGTCATTAAAAATCGACTTTATTGTAGTGACTGCTCAAATAAGTATGTACAGTAACGAGTTTATCAAACATGGCCAAATGCAATTTGCGCAATCTGCGCAATCTGCGCAATTTGCGCAATTTGCGCAATTTGCACACGCTGACTAATATTATCGCCCCTTTGGGCAGACCTGGTTCCTTCGGGTTTCCCCGATGATCTAGTATGTGACATACGTGATACTCAAGGGTGACTTTGGCAGTAGGCGGTCGGCATCGCGGCAAAAGACAACAAATATGAACACACATCAAGGTCTTTCGAAAATCGGTTTAGGAGGCGGGGATGGAAGCGTACACGACACTGGTATGGTTGGAGTCGCATAGCCGGAGCTGCTGACTGAATTACGACCTTTTTCTTCGTCTCGGAGTTCCAGGTAGACTGTGTTGAGCTCGGCAACGATCCGACTGATCGGACGGACTTCGAGAAAGACACACAATGAATGACAAATGCCTCATTTTTTGGCGGAGGCTTAAAGCGCTTACGCAAAAAGAGCTGACCAAAATGTGATCCTCTGCCAATCGTGAAAATAGGGCGCTATAAGACCCTTACCTAAAGGTAGCGGGAATTAACTACACATCCTTACTTCAACTCAACGCAAAATCCAGCACAGCCACTAGAGTGCGCTTTGAACTTGTCCCAAGGCTGTGCTCTGGAACAAGTTTGTGAGCCACCAAGTACAGATACTCGAACATGAAGAGTTGAAAGATGCTGAACACCAACGTCTCGCAAGATATCGGCGTAATTGAGCGAACAATTTTGGTGTATGATACTGTGTTGTATACGTGAAAGGTCTGGAATTATCCGGCAGCGACGCAATTCCATGACGACATCATGCACTGTGCTATCATACGCGAGATCTACAAAGGCATCAGAACAGATAAATTAGCACACAAGATGATTTGATACCAAGAAAAACAGGCCATGGGAATGGTCCGTGAATTAAAACTTGCAATTTCCTGCTCTCCGATGCACAATGCAACGGTGAAGTACGAGACCGAGGCGGTGAGTGTGGAATCTCACTCTGGCACTGAGCATGACGACAGGCTAAAGGATTAAAATGAACTCAAGTTATTGAAGGGTTGAAGGAAGTACCGATTAAACAACCAAGTAAGCATGCAAAGTCAAAGTCGAGTATGCAATGGAGTCGAAGATGTTCCCAGGGGCAAGTGATGCATGCAGTCCAGAAAGTCGCAGCAGAAATAACCGAAAGAAATCCCATTAATGTACAGGTCCAGTTCCGTGATTTTCTTCGCAGGGCATGCGCACGACCGCGTCGCATGTGGTTCTGCCATCGCTGAAAGCGCTGCTTGTGAACGGCTACACGTCAGGAGAAAGGGTGGCGTAGGTCTTGAGATAGAATTTTGGGTTTATTGGGTGGTTCCCCCGGTTTCACACCGGAAAACTATGGAAAGCCAGAGCACCACGCTTTGAAACAAATGATTGGCGGAAGTGCCGGGTGACGGCCGCCAATTACCTAAGGCGGTAAGCAAGTTGAAATGGACTTCAATGGGATGAATTCTGCTTTTTAGCGGAATCTGAGTCAAAGGCTATGTATTGTAGTTGCTTGAAACCTCATTTAACACCTGTCAAGAGAGAAGAAAAAGTATAATGCATCCCATTATTCCAAGTTGTCCAACCAGCGACCAAGAATGGAGGCAGAGGTGATCTGCTGCCGTTAGAACCTTCTCCTACCTTTGAATCCATGCATGGATCTGTGAGAGACATTATAGATGTTGAAAATGCCGCCTACATTGATGGGGTCAAGATGACCGAGATACCCGAAGTGGCCCATCATATTTGACTCAATGCAATACAAGCACTAAACTCGGGTGTTCTCAAATTTGATCTTTTAAATTTATTCATGGCTACCGTGTACTACCAATGATACATGAGCAAGCCAAGGATACCGCCTTTTACACTGTCCAGTCCTTTGTTGCCAATAGGTTGAATAGACCAGTTAGACAGCTTTTCCGACAGTCTAGCTCCTTTAATATGCTTACAAACTATCTTTGGGTGTTCTATAGCTCCCTCCACGCAAGTCCTGTGTATTTTCGAGGAAGCAAATCGAAGTTCCCGGTGCGGGATTTGTCTGGATTGTGATTCAACATCCCACCCGGTTCTTGGTGGGAACTATAGACGGAAAAACTCCATCAGCAACTGGGGAGTGCTTCATATACGGCGCGGGGTCTCTAAAAGCTTATTAAAAGCATCTGGGACACCTCAGTGCCATTTGAAAGAGATGAAAACACAGACAAAGGTGCCAAATCACGGCTAAAACCGAATAATTTGCTTGACTTTACTGAAGGATAGGTTTGGGGGGTGTATTGTCCATATCCAATGTCTTCAATGCGCTACAGCAGGGATAACATTCTGTTAGAATCCGCAGTTTCACCTTAATCACTGCCTCGGCACGCGGCCGGCCATTGACGGCAATCATCACCATCATTTGTTTCAAAGCGTGGTGCTCTGGCTTTCCATAGAAAACAGCATCGGGGAGGGAGCAGCACGTCAATCAGAGACACAGAGAAGATCAAGAGAAGGGAGAGTAATGGTGTTTGTGGGCAGTGTTGGACTTAAGGGTTAAGCCTTAAGTTAAGCTAAGGGTTAATAAGCCCTTAATATTAACCCTTAACAAAACTCAGGGCTGTTCTTAAGCCTTAACTAGGCCTTAATAATGGCATTCTTGTCCATTACCACTGCAAATCTACTGCTGTGGCACGGACATTATTACTTCAGTTCAGGACAGCTGAGAAAAGGGAGGACTGATTTGAACCTCAAGGTGATTTCAACTCAGATCACATTGACTTCTGAGTTCAGTAAATGACTGCCTTTCCATTGGATTAAAAGGAGCATATTGGGGTGGCAGGGCATTGATGAGGCATTGTAAAGGATATGGGAGTCATTGGGACAATAAATACACAAGAAGGCGCTATATTCTGTGCTTATTCTACACCGAAAAAAATTACCAAGGAACACAGCCACCCTTAAGTTAAGCGCTTAATATGCCCTTAATATTAAGGGCAAATTAAGGCCTAAGGCCTTAACAAGAATTTTTACCCTTATTAACCCCTTAAGTTCCAACACTGTTTGTGGGTGCTTAATAATAATAATAAATAACTAAAAAAGGAAAGAGAAAGAAGGAAAGAAAGGAGAGATTCATACCTCCCACAGGACCAATCTACCTTCAGACAGGCAACTTCAAGAATTTGTTGTCATTTGAGTAGACTCGTGAACCAGTCGGTGTCGCAGGCTCACTCAAATCCGAGTCGGCCAACTGATTGGCATGTGTTTGCCAGACAGCTGCGCAAACAATGATGTGATGGTGGACAGGTGAGCCTGCTAACCGACTGGGCCCGCCCGTCGCTGATTTGGGTGATGGATTTTCGCCCCGCCATTCAAGAGGTCCGGACTTCGTGAAAAAACGTCGAAAACTTCGGAAAAAGTGCTAAAAGTCCCTATACAAAAGTGGGATAACTTTTGATTCCCTATCGAATGCTAGAATTTTGTTTTTTTGACGTATATAACAATAAAATAATATTTTACACTCGCTATCGTCCTCTTCCCCATCCGAAAAAAACCAGTCATCACATACCGTGACAATGTCACCCACGGCGCCGCAACCGCCTTCTGGACCTTCGTCGAGCATGTTCCCTTCCGATTCTAACGAGGATAACTCATCAGATAGACAGTAGACACTCCCCCTTGTCTCTCATGTATTAATTTTTTCATTATGTACATTGTTGTGCACGAAAACAGCAAAAAAGAAAAACTTCCACCATTCGATAGGGAATCGAAAGTTATCCAACTTTCATATAGGGACTTATAGCACTTTTTTCGATGTTTTCAATGTTATTTTGTATACTAGGGTTAAAATAACAAACCGAGCTCGAAATACTGAGCTGTACCTATATTCTGCTTGTTCAAGTCCACTGTTCACACGCTCCGGGTGCCATGCCTCAATTACGAGGACGGTGTGCCCTCCGCCATCCAAATAATTGTTTTTAGAGCCATACAACATCCCACACAACCTTCAAATCACGACACAAGAGATGATCTCCGCAAAACATGCAAAATAATATATTATAATTACTACTGGCGGTATGGAAAGATTCTGAGGACATCATGCCCTGCGGAATTGTCATGTGATTCTGCTCATATAGTTTTCAGAAACGTACGCCGAGAATTGAGGTCAGAACAGCTGTTCTGGCTGAAATGATCAAAAACAGCTCAAAAAGGAAAAAAAAAATCGGCCGCGCCCCAAGTTCCGCAAAGAGCTGTAATCTAATCCAGATGTCCCGCCGGCCGAATGCTGCGATCTCTGCAACCCCAAGCTCTTCGACCACACCCGCCCCTGCAAGCCCGTTCGAGCCACGAGACAGAAGGGAATACGCCGCGGCCCCCTTGTCGACTCTGTCCGAGCGGCGCTATTCACATGGCGCCGTTCTATCAAGAAGATGCATTCGCTCGGAGCGTATTTGCACCTCATGCGCTGCTCGATGATGCGACGTGCGAGTTGCTCGCGTCGGTGGGGCCTATCGAGAGTCTGGAGATGCTCCAGCAGCTGCTAGAACCAGGCTGGTCGCACTGGGAAGAGTTTGGCAAGCGCCTCTACGTTTACCTCCACGGCTTGGTCATTCCCCCGCTACCCCCACCTCTGGCGCGCAAAAACAAAGCATCAGCAGCCGCTGCTGCTCCGGCTGCATCACCGTCACCAGCGCCTGTAACTGCTGTTGCACCGTCCGAACCACCTGCGCCTGCGCTCACCGTGCAGGACCCGAATAAACGGCCGCATTCAGTACACAACACCACTCAAGACACTTCCGCACCTCCGGCTCAACGAAGGCGTGCTGCCGTCCCTACTCCCATTCATCCCTCCCCTTCATTTCCAACGTCCCCTCCTCGCCGTCGCTCGCGTCCCACTCCCGCACCAAACAGTGCCGGCCCATCCACGCAAGCCCGGCCCCTAACTTCGACATTTGGGCAACAGCAACCCCCGCCGTATCCGCCGAGCATGCCGATGCGCAGTACGCCGGTCTACGGCCCCCCCGCGACATATCCAGCCCTATATCCTCCATACAACTACAGCTATCCGCCATATTACTACCAGCCGCATCCGAGGATGCAATTTGCATCCCCGCAAACTGTGAAGGAGCGCTCGTCGGCCAAGTGAAAAGAGCTCTTCCGGAGTATCCAGCTCCGCAAACGAGCTGATCCTGCCGAGGCTGCCAGGCAGATGATTCTCGACATGAAGATATGGTCGGTGGTCATCAACATATTCAATGCTCAACCGTGGCTATCAGCTGAAGGAGGTAAGTCATTGCTCATCATTCTTTACCATTTGACTCACCACCGTACTAGTCTGTGGATACCTTCATCTTTGAGATCGCATACGACGAAAAGGATCGTGAAAAGCGAGAGAAACTGACCGACCTTCAGCTGACAGAGGATGAATGGAGCCGGATCGATTTATTCCTCAACGTCCTGCAGGTATGTGGTTCCTGTTTCTTTCGTTACGCATCGGGCACTGAGAATACTCCTAGAGTGCCCAGAACACGCAGCACGCGTTCTCATCTGATCTGCGGTCGACCTTGCATCTTGCCATTCCAGCGCTGAAAAGGCTTCATGCCGAATGGACTGCAAAGTCGGAGCAACCCAAGTACTCCGCATTTCACACGGCATTGGCGGAGGCACTGTTGAAGGTCGACAAATATTATCAGAAGACGTCCAACTCCAACTCCTACATGTTTGCGATGGGTACGATTTAAAACACTCTTCTATTTATACATCTTCTGATCCTATGGTAGCAGACATCACTTCATGTCAAACCGGAATTTTGACCGGAGCCCTTCAAGACTCGGTTTTTGGCATGAACATAGCGTAGACAAAATTTTCATTTCAGAGGAAACGGGGCTGGCTGTGCTTATGTAATCAAAAGCGCGAAATCGGCGAGCGAAATTCACAACATTTGGCAATAGGGAAACAAGGGTTTATATGTCTAACGAGCGGCCATCTTCACCTTCCTTTTTTCCCACTCTGCAGTTGCCACATCCAGATCCTTCTGCTGCACTCCTCGGTGGGAACGGAATTTTTTGACCGCAAATTCGGCAACGGGTCCAGTCGCTCCAAGACGGTAAACACTAGCATACCGATTAGCACGCCGGAAGAATCGTCGAATTGTAGGAAGGGGGCAGCTCCGGAGTGCCTCTCTGCATCCGAGGCCGCTTCTACTGTCTCCGGCAGCGGTTGGTTGGAGGCAAAGCCACCGGCAGGTCCTCTGTGCGCATGCCTGGCCTGTCTCGCTTGTTTAGGCATTCTGGATGTAGTGTAGGTCGACAAAGTCGGAGACGGAGCACTGTTGGTGGCGATTGATGGCTGAGCACAGCCACCGGTAACCCGGGCCGAGATCAAAAGCGCGAAATCTCGGTGGCTAAAATCTTATTTTATATTTTCGAAGTTCTGCTCCGGGGAATCTCTAAAGGTCCTTCCTATAGTCCTATTTACACACTCATCCATGTCATATAGTAAAATGCAAGTGACTAGTAAGGATTTCTAAATCGGGTCTCGGACTTGTCACGAACTGATGTCTGCTACCATACTTGACCCCCGCAAAAAGCTTTCCTACTTTGAGAAGCATTGGCCGAAAGCCTTACAAACTGCGGCCAATGAAAACATGGAAGAAACCGTTCATTTCACGCTTACTATACCCTTCACATTTAACAATGTCTGATGCAGTTTAAACAACGATATATTCGCATTCACGCTGATGCCGCTCCGGCATCCACAAAATCCAAGACTTCGGCCGCATCCAACCGTGCATGACGCGCTGTTACTCCGATGAATCTTGTTATACTCCGTGATCTTCTTTCCGAGAGCGGGAAGGTGGTGAGCGAGATCGAAGATCGTGGTGGTAACTTCAGCTTTGCTCATGGTGGGTAAAGAGTGAAGGGGAGCAAACTCCTTAATGTGCTCGCTCGCCTTATACTCCCAAAAATATGACAGCGCGGACGCCATCAACTCCTCTCCGTCAGCAGGAGGTCGGCCCGCACCATAGGGGAGGCCCCTGATGGTCGACGCTCCAATGGCCTCGAGGTAATCCTCCAAGGCCTGGAGCTTCTTCGCCTGATCATAAGGCATCCAGCTCCTGTCACCTGATTTCCACAGGATCTCAAAAAGAGCACGAGTTCGACGTCCATGATGACTAACAATGCGCTCAATGGCCCACTCGTTGGTCTCATCTTCCAATGAGATGCCAAGCTGGCATTCCAATCGGCCAGGGAACCGACAGTCGTCGTTAGGAACGTGAACTCTAAGAAGGGATGCGTGGAAGACGTCGTGAACACCGCGTTGCTTCATGGATGAGGGCAAATCTATCTGGAACGAAGTATTGCCGAAGTCGCGGATAATGGAGTAAGGTCCCACATACTTGGGGATCAGCTTACGCGCGAGCCCTTTCTCGAATTTCAGGTTCTTCGACGAGAGGTAAACCAGGTCCCCGTTCACAAAGGGAACTGGTTGGCGTTTGCGGTTAGCCGCACGCGTCTGTTTAACGCGCGCAGCGATCATGCTATCCTGCGCAGCCATAATCGCAAGACGGCGCTGCAACACGAAGTTAGCAACGCCGGGGTACTCCCGCTTGCGATCCGAGTTCCAGAGCAGCGAGCGCGGCATGCGCCCGGTGTTGAGGAAGAAGGGAGAGTACTTCGTCTAGGTGACGGTGACGGTGCGATTTTAGGGCCAAAATAGGCTCAGAAATGTGAAAATTTCTCCTCCGGCGTTTGCCGGGCTACCATTTATGGGAATTTTCCCATGATTGCCGAGAAATGAACACCTAGAAAAATGAACATCTTCGGTGACGGGTGACATACCGTGAACAGAAACACTACAGTAGCTCCAGCCCACCGATCTATAGCTCCACAGTGCCACAATAGCTGTGAGCGATCTCTACAGAGATCAATATACCATCCAATGCCAGCTACTGTCTGCTCCATAATCTCCCTGCCGGACCATGTTCCACTACGTATTTTTCGGCCATATGCCAGTAGCCCTACTTGAACTATGAATTCAAAAGAAGATGCTACGAGCAATGCTTCGGCTTTGAATGGGCCTGGGAACCGAGTTTTAGCATAGTGATGCATTGGTATTGAGGAGAACACTTCACAACAGTCGCTTGGCTATTAAGACTCAGAGATAATTCTAATCAGCATTTTTAGCCAATGTTCCGGCCGGTCCGGTAAGCTGTGTAAAAGTACAGCTTGAACAGGAGTGTTGCCGCCCATGATGTGACGGTGATTAATTTCAGGGTCCCGGAAGCCCCAAAATCCATGCTTGTCATCGATTAAAACAACCTGGGCAGGATTTCTCCTTCCCTCTTAAATTACATCTCCAAGAAGTTGCTGTTAAAGATGTTCACTTCAGAACAGTTGACTTTGTTGCATTTGAGGCAGATATTGCTTGTCTCGTCCACGTCTACAATTTTCTCAACTGTCCATTCCACTTCACCATCAGGGGTGAAGACCATCTAATCCTGGTGCGGTGCCATTGTTTGAGAGCTTGAGTGCATCTTCAACATCGTACTTTGTGAGTTCCTTGTCCATTTCATTGAACTCGCTCTCTGACAGTGGACATTGCATTGTTCGAGGGTGATGGTAGTTGCCATCATTCTTCCGTACTTGTCTGGACGATCTTTCTCTTGAATCGAGTTGTTAGTCTCTGGCCATCTGAGCCTCTCATAGTGTGGTAATGCCGAATTGGGCTCGTTCTCGACTCTCAAATCAAGGATTGACTCTTTGGGATGATACCCTTTGGCTGACCGAGTCCATGAAGTTGTTTGCAAAGTTTCAGCTTTTCAGGGCTATTATCCTGTAGCTGTCCGGAGCATCGTGAGGCTTCAGTCTTTTTAGAATCCTAATTATCGCAGTCGTGAACCAGATCGTGGGTGCATCATTTTGAGCCATGCATTCGTTGGCAAGAAATGCTAGATCCTTGTTGGGAATTTCCATGAGTTCAGCATACGAAGCCCCATCTTCTCCCGGCGTGCTATCGAGGGAGTGCTTTCGTAGGTAATCTTTCAGAGCTGCTATATCGTCTTCTGTCCATTTTTTACTGAAGAAGCCCTCCGGAGTTGTGTCCTCGGTCTTCTCTGGTAATAGACCCGCTAAGATATTGCTTATCTTGTGTTGCGCTGAGTCGAATTGTGGCAGCAGGGGATTAGGTATGTTCAACCTCTTCTCAAATACGTCCTTGAGGCTGTCCACCGTCACCGATATCGGCGCGGGTTTCGGATCAGCAAGCCTCTTGATTTCTTTCCAGAACACCGTTCTGCTTTCCGCTTGCATCACTTTCTTTCGATTCACATTTCAGATGGTGGCCAGCTTGTCTCGACCTCTATGCGGTAGCGGGAACTCCGTTCGAACTGGATTTGTCACTGTTGTCGTCGGTGGTGAAGGTGCTGAGGTGTTAGCGAAACCGGATGTGCGCGGAATGCTGAGTGCGAGCTTAGCTTGACGTAGCACGTGTTTGAGTGTTTTGGTATTGCCGTTCGGTAATAGAAAGAAAATAGAATGTTCAAATCCCTATATAATCAACTTTGTTTCCAACGCAAATCTACCTTAAGCAACCGACCAACGAGAGTTAATCTTCGTTAGACGTGAACACGGGAAACGTCTCCGTATTCTTAAGATTGCTGTACTAACCTTGATGCAAGCGTAAAGCGTTACTTCAAAGATAGCCGATGGTAATTTCTTAATGAGCTCTTGAGCTTCACTTAGAATCACGCAGTTTTACAGGGTCAACTGTATATGGATTGAGCAAGAGATAAAAGGTGTCTCACATGAGGGAGACACTCCTCTTATATACTAGTTAGAGCAATATAAATAAATGACTCGGGGGGAGTCATGAGGCAGAGTCATGAGGCGGTGTTAACCCGCAATGTTGACTCATGTTTGGATCCGCGCGGATCCGTGATGAATCACGTGTACGGGCGCTACGAGTGTAGTGAGGATTCTAGAATTCCATCACATAGCCCCCCCAGCCGAAGTACACTCTGGAAGATCAAATTTGGTACAAACCCGTAGGTAAAGAGTACAAACCCGTAGGTAAAGAGTACAAACCCGTAGGTAAAGAGTACAAAAAATTCGGTACAATGATAGGTAATTGCACAAGGACAAGAAAGTACTGCGAGCCGCAATAAATAAAGTTCGCTTTACCGGAGCGTAGATGAGCAATAAAAAGAACGTATCAGAGAGCCATCCATCAACAGTCGATTCCGTTCCACGAAACATCACCGTCCTCCTCCGACATCACGCTGGTGTCGAGATCCTCCATATCCAAACCCTGCTCCATTAAGTACATGCGCAGGAATTGATCGGACGGTTCCTCAGCACAGAGATCGTCGTACCTGCAGTCGGGCAAGGGCCAGATCGTAATGTAGGTTGCACCCTCGCGTTCAGAGAAGAGGATCCGTTGAGCATTGCGTGAGATAAAGCAGGCACACACTTAAAAATTTGATGAGCATCGTTATGGCAGCAAGCGAGAACAGATGGTTACCAAAATCCATCTCGTTCGCATAAACTTGATGACTCATCAACCGCTTCAGAGATTCGTAGCCACCGTAGAAGGCATTCTTCGAAGCACGGTGAAGGAATTCTGTGTGCGACATATTAATTGGTGCACCCCAATTCCACTTCGAATGGAAGCCGCCCTCTACAGAGTTCCGAATGCAATTAGCAACCCAATGCAGATAATAGGTATAAATCTTCTGCGCAGCTGAGATGTACTCCTTGGCGGCCGCAATGGTTTAGAAAACGACATCGTCGAGGTCGCGTGAAGTGTAGCCACGAAAAAGGGAAATACCGGGCATCAGAGTCCCGAGTTCCTTGAGACCCTGCTTGGGAAGTGACATAGGAATATGAAGTCCATCGCCGTTTCGTCGTGGGCTGTGGTTATTTCCGGCGCAGTGAATCGCCGCAACGAGCTTGTCGAAACTGTCGAAGATGTGCTGCAGGTATGTGTCACGAATATGATAAACCGCGGTGCCGTAATTGATTTCGGGGACAATATCGTCCATGGTGGGAGTCCGAAGTGTGATACCTGGGCCTAACATGACGCGAAAGAGCAACCTGAGCGTCGGGTCGCCTAAAATAGAGTCCAGGGCCAGCCACGGGTTGTTGATGTCAAACGTCGGAACCAATGCACATGCGTTGTCAACGGAAGGTGATGTATGGCTCGGAATCGAAGGAGTAAGGCCGAAGGTGAACGGAAGATCCTCGGAAGAAATAGAGCCAAATTGAAGTGGAGGGTCGGATAAAATAGAACGTACACAATTCAACGTGGCTGATACTGGAAAGCCAGAAGGATCAGGGGACGACTCTGGAGTCTCAGACTCGTCAGAGGAGGTTGATTCGCGAGAGGAAGATGAGGAATTGGAGAATAGCGAGGCCCGAGGTGAGGGATCGCACTTTGGACGGGTAAGGCGTGTGCGGAGTCCACCATACGCGAAATCTAGCGTGCTCGGAAACTGACATGGAGCACGTGATTCCTGTATCCAGTGAATAAAATAAGTGCCGTGGATGTAAATGATGGAAGTGGGATACCTGAACTCGTTCTGGTCCGAGTCGGAAGTCCTTGTTGTATTTGCGAATCTCCTCGGGATTGCTACAGCTGTTCGGATAGAGAAGCTGGATGACCATAGCGGAGATAATAGAGAGATCAAGGAAGCAACGATAGAAGTACAAAACGGATGCAGACAGGGAAGTGATGGCGAAAAAATAAAATAAAAGAGGGCGAAGAATGAATGCGCCAAGGACCGGCGAAGGGGCCTATATATATAGATGATTATCGCAGCACGGGAACGCGGGAATGCCAAACTCTCTATGACAGGATCTGCGGCCTGTCGGCCTTGTTGATTCGGATTTGTTGATGCGCCTTCACTTTCTTTGAATCCATCCAATCTTGGAGGATCATCGGTGCGTTCCTAAGCCCCTTTTTAGTCAGCCATTCATCGTCTTCGGGGCCAAACCCTTTCCATCTAACCTTGAATTGTTGAATCCGTCGTCCACGAACTTTCCTGAAGCGCTCGGCTAGGATACATTCAACGTCCACTTCAGGTTTAACATCGAAATCATCGCGATTTAGATTTTTTGTTGGGCGCTCACCGAATTCAACAGGTGACTTTTGGTAGGCTTCGAGATGCGCTATATTCAGAATAGGGTGAATGCCATACGAAATCGGAAGCCGTAATTGATATGTGACCGGACTGAGCTTTCGGATGATTTCAAATGGGCCGTCGTACTTCATCAACAATTTCTTCCCCCTTCCCTTCTCATTTCTGAGGAGGTCAAGTGAATGTGGGTTTAAAACCACCAAGTCACCTTCGTCGAATTCCGTTGTGAGTCTGCCATTGTTGTAGGATCGTTTCTGGAAAATTTGCGCCAAGAGCAAAGCTTCCTTGGCCCGACTTCAATTAGCTTCAAATTCCTCGGTCATCTGCTGAGCTTTGTCATTGATCACCTGTTTATCCCCCCTTTCAATTACGGCTTCGTTGTGGGGCCGTGGGAGAGCCGATGCAGCCGAGAGAATTGTCGAGGCCGTAATTGGGTGGTATCCGCGCAATAGAAATGCGGGTGAGAATCCCGTGCTGGTGTGTGGCGTGGAATTGTATGCTAATTTTAGACCGTCGAGATGGTCAGCCCAGTCGTCTCTACACCACCAATCGAGAATTTTATTTGGCCGACGTTGGTTTTTGATGTTTAATCGAGAATTCTCGTAATATCTCGATGGCGTCCAGTAAACATTGTGCAGACATTTCGGTGAGATATGTCGGACAGACATTAGTCCGACCAGTCCGTGATGTCTGGTTGACATGCATGATGCTGAAAACATTTGCGCGCACATCAAACAAAGGCCGGGGTTTAACCTGCATATTTTCCATCCTGCGGATAGATTCATTGAGCATGCATGTTCAAGCTACTCAGCTCCAGATGCTCCGTCCATCTCCCCCAAGTTGCCAAATTCTCGCGCAAGCATGGGGAGCCATCAATTGAGGGTCCGTGCCCACCGTCGGATCAGACGCTGATCCCATCTTTTGGTTGATCGTGTCATTTGCTGTCATTCACTTTTTTCCTCCCACCACCATGTCACCCTCTCCAAAGACACTTCTTCAAGACCATCCCCTTCAAGAGCCTCTCTTTCCCGTGCCATGGCTGGCCCACTCTAAGCCGCCAGTCCACTCCAAGTCTATCTCAAGTCCATCGGGATCTGGTGTCAAGTCATCAAGACTCAAGTCACTCAAGCCGTCAAGACTCAAGCTGCCATGGCCAAGCTCCAAGACTCAAGCTCCTTGACCCTCTGCTCTCTCGGGTATTTCCTGGTGTTCTTTCCCCCAAGGCTCAAGTTGGATGCGGCAATACAATCTGAACACGCCGCGGTTTTTTCCTTTCTATTTTCTTCTACTTTCTTATCGTAGTTTCGTCGCTTGTGACGTCCACCATGTACATAGTTGTGAATGAATATGTTTTTGTTTCATTTTTGAAAAGCATTTATAAAGTTGTAAAGAAATTTAAAAACTATTTCGAAGTGTGTTCATACAATATCATCTCGATGTCCCACCAATGTCCACTTGTCAGTGGGACATCTGAAGATTTGACTGTTTTTGTCTGACGCACCTCTTTCCGATGTCAGGACGACATTTGATCTGAAATGTTGTACAAATGTTTGATCCGAACGGCGGTGTAGATGGGCCTACATACGCACGCAAGGCTATCTCTAAGGTTTGATTGAGATTTTCGGTTTGGCCATCAGCTTGTGGGTGATACACTGTAGTCAGAGCACGTTTCATCCCCATTGAATGGCAAATTTCCGACCAAAATCATGACGCCATCGCGTGTCGCGGTCCGAAATTATTTGCTTCGGTATGCCGAAGTCAGAAATGACGTGTTTGAAAAACAGTTTGGCAGTATCCACTTCCGTGATCGAAGTTGAACAGGGGATGAAAATTGCATACTTGGTAAGTTTGTCGATAATCACAAGGATATTATCGAAACCATTTGAAGTCGGTAACTCAGGAATAAAATCCATTGAAACTACTTCAAAGGGCTGAGTCGGAATAGGAATGGGCCGTAGCAGGCCTGTGGGTGCGTGGCGTCGTGGCTTCGATTTCTGACAGATGTCACAAGTCGAGGTGTACTGTTTGAGATGGCGGGACATCTTCGGCCAATAATAAGTGGCCGCCAGTCTGTTGTAGCTTCGATGATAGCCGCTGTGTGCACCTTCTGTGAGTGTGTCGTGAATTTCTGACCTGACTGGAACCCTGTACTTCTCCGGTACACACAAACGATTATTTCCTTCCCAATCTTCGAAGTAAATGAGCCCTGACTCACTGTAGTGGTATTGTGGATAGTGTGGCTTGCTCCAGTCGCTTTCCGCCTTCCATCCCTTCAAAACCTGAGAAAAATGCGGGTCTTCCTTATATGCAGTTGCCCAGTCTTTTAATTCCGACTCAGGAATGCCGACAAGGACTGAGAAGCATTTAGAAGTGATGTATGATGCAGTTACAGATTCATCCGTGCTCACAGGAATTTCACCAATGGTGATCATACTGCTGCCAGGAAATTCTTCCTCTGATCGTACAAGTCGTGTCGCAACGGTGAGTAATTTCTCCTCAAATTTCGGGCCGAGTTCATCGAACATATTTTTAATGGCATCCTCGGTCTTGAGTTCGACTGCGGTAATATTATCCGTAGCCGGGCCAACTTGAATGGGGACTCTTCGTCGAAGTCTGGAGATCGGATCGACGTTTGAATGGACTCGTCCGGCCCGATGCACGATTTTGAGTCCAGGATATGCTGCGAAAACGGTTCCCCAGGTGAGAAGTCGGCGGTTGATGTTCTGGAAAGTACGACTCCATGTCAGCGCGGCGTGATCTGTTGGAATGGCAAACCGATGTGTGCCGGCATCTCCTCATGCGGCACATTTATGGACATAGTGCGTGCTCGTTTCCATGAGCGCGCCTTCATCTATGCACTTATTGCATTTGTATCCCTAATAATTACCTATGATTGCACTTACCGACTTATATGGTTTTATAGCTACTTATGCCTCCTTCCAGTTATATTTACTTTGAGTTGTATTTAAGCAGTAGTACAAACGGAATATTAGTTCAGTTCAATCCGCTCCTCCCAAGTCACTTATTCAACATGATCGGTGATAGCAAGGACGGTTTCTCCCTCGAGAAACGGTTGAAACTTGATCAAAGCCTCTTTGAGTGCTAGAGCTTCGCGTTCTGTAGGTGAATAATTCCGTTCTGGTGATTTGAGAACTCTGGACCAGTACGAAATAACCCGTTCGATGTGCACCACGGTATCTTCAAAATTCGCAGCCCATTGTCCGGGTTCTGGAACGTCATCAACGCCTTTTATAGCCGTGACTAAGGTCGGAATTGGCTCCTTACCATCGAACGCGCGCTTTAGGTGTTCATAGACACGAGTCCGCGAAGATCGCGCACTTGAATTGCCTGCACCTGTTGCAAAATTGCAGCAAGTCCATAATCGCAAGCATCAGAATAAACACGATATGGCTTCCCTCTCTGAGCATACCCCCGAACAGGCGCGTTCGTCAAAACTTGCTTGCACAAGTCGAATGCCTCCTGATGAATTTCGTTCCAGTCCCACTTGTTTTCCTTCTTCAATAGCTGGAAGAACGGATAAGCGATCCAAGCATAGAAAGGGATATAACCAGAGAAGTAAACCATCATGCCAAGAAACTGTTGGAGTTCATAGACATTCCGAGGCTCACTGAGATCAAGAATCGCGTTAACCTTCTCTTTGTGCGTTGAAAGTCCGAGCCGTGAAACTTTCTGTCCGAGCAACAGCAGGGACTGGTACGCAAAGTGACATTTTGATGGTGAGAGCGTCACATTTGCATTTGCAATCGCCGAGAAGACTTGGTCAAGGTGGTGGATGTGGTCTTCAAACGTGAGCGAGAAGACGACGATGTCATCAATGTAGACCAGAGCGAAAATCCACAGAAATGGCGCAAGAATATTTTGCATTACACGCTGAAATACACTAGGTCCATTGCGGTACCCAAAGGGCATTCTGCGGAACTGCCAAAGTCCCTGATGAGTACGAAACGCGAGCTTCTCCGCAGACGAGGGAGACATAGTAAGCTGAGTAAAACCAGAGAGTGCATCCAGAGTAGTGAGCCACTGAGATCCAGAGAGTGCTTGAAGGATGTCGTCCTGTCGTGGAAGCGGAAACTCGTCGGGTATAACCATCTCGTTGAGCCTTCGCAAATCAATCACCATGCGCGGCTTACCATTCCGGTAAACGATGAAGACGGGTGCAGCCCAAGGACTCTTAGAAGGTTCGATTACCCCCAGTTTAATCCACGAGTCCATCTGCTTATCGATGACCTCACGGTTGGCAGGTGAAACTGGGAATGGCGGTAAGGAAACTGGTTCTGATCCAGGCTTCATTAATATTTCAACCTGTCCTTCATAGTTTCCCAGCCTACCGTCTACCCCGAATGCGAGTTTGTTGCGAAGAATCATTTCTTCCAAGACCTTACGCTGATCGACAGAAATATCTGATGAAATGTCTACTTCCGCAAGCAGCCGCTCACTTGAGATGAATTCCTCTGGAACTTCTGAGGTCTTTGGGCCGCCTTCAAGAGGATCTTCAGCAAGAGGGTCGTCCGCTTCGTGGGCATTGCGTTGAGCCTTCGACGAAATCTTCGTTCTCGAGCGTGCAGTAGCAGAGGCAAGGGTCAGCAGATCATTTCCACTTCGGAGTCCAGCCGGCCGTCATCACTGTTGGCCATTTGGCACGTGGCGTTGTGCTGATCTGCTGATAGCTTTTCGGATACCAATACTCGCATCAGTGCGGCGTGTACATTGATTTTAGCTTGTTGGTCCCTCGAGAATTTCCCCATTCTATCCAACCAAGTCTTCGGATTTCTGGAGGTACCAAGAGTCTGTCCTGCCGATATAACAACTGGAGTCTGCGAAAATTGGCGACGTGAAGAACAGGTTTGTCCTTTGATATCAACGACTCTTCGACTGATTCATGTTGGTGAGCTCAAACAGGCGACTCACAACCAGCTTTTCGAGCTCATCAATGCACCGCTGGTACCTTCGTTTCCCAACAAGGACAGCAGCCCTTTCCCACTCTGGATCACCTGCCTTCCATCACCTAACAATACTGAGCTTTCGTTCCAAGTGCAAGACTACCTCCAGATTCTTGTCCCGATGTTCCAGTGCTGCCGTCGATCGGCCTCCTGGTGGGCAACTCGAAGGCCCTCATGATACAGGTCATTCAGTGCCGTACCGTCTCGAGGGGTTGAGTTCTCCCATTGCTTATGGAGTATTTCCCTACCAGAATAAAGTGTCACTCATTAGATTTTGAAACTTGGTGAAGTATAGATTGGTACTCACTCTGCCGCATTGAAGTTGATCAACTTCTGGTAGTACTCCATCTCTAGAGTTTCAACCATCGGCTCCTTGTCTCTGATTGACAGAAATTCGTATTCTTCTTTATCCAGGTATCAAATACGGAGAAGCTTTGGATGTCGTTAGATTTCATCCAATGCCGGAGTGCTGGAAGTGTTCTGAGAATGTTGATGGATTGGTAATAGTTATTGCATAAAAATGTGCCTACACAATGTTAAGCAATCAGTTAGCTTGGAAGAAGAAAACACAAACTTAGGTTTGCAGAAGTCTCCAACCGATCCATGTGGGACATGAAGCCAACAATGTCTTGCTTTCGATGGAAGACACTTGCATACCTAGTTGAGGAGGCCAGAGCGTTTGACTTGGAAAAAAACCGCTCACAACCTTCCAGGTCCTCAATACCCAGCCCACCATATAGGTGGCGAGGAACTTGAGTTGACAGAGTCGGTTGTGGGCATGGCCATGAAAGGCCCGACAAGGGACTGGTAGCCTTTTGCCCTGGACAGTGCTCCCAAAGGACTCCTCCCAAGCGTCGACTTGAACTTGCAACCAATGTCATATCCTCCCCCCAAGCCTTTACCCAATGCATTTAGCAGAGCCTCCACCATCGCCAGGGGGTATTTTGCCCTTCAGAGAATGATGTCAATCGCGTTTTTGTATAAAGGAACTTATTGGCTTACAACTCCCCACTTCGGACCATATCAGCAACAAGGAGAACAAACCCATGCCTACAGAGGGCGAGGAAGATCCCAGTCTCATCGAAGATACCCCACATGCGAACAGTGAGCTCATTGACCATGTTCTTCCACCGTTCCGCACAGGGATTATCCCCATCATCATCCAGCTATTCCACGAATATCAGGGTATATTCATGGTGTTCATGGTAGGGAGCGCTCACGTTGACTTCATCCCCGAGCAAGTTTGCTATGACCTCCCGGGTCCACTTATCCACCTTCTCCCTGCCCAGATAGTAATCGCCCGGTGGCACCCTGGTGTCCGTTCGCTCCTTGGATGGTCCAGCCCTCGAAATGTTCCCCTCCTCATCCTCCACCTCCTCTGCCAGCTTAGAACGTCGAAGGATCCTCTTCAATGAATCATTGCCATCCATCGTAAATAGCATCTGGAATATCAAACAGGCCTCCCCCTCTAATTTGTAGGTGCAGGCTGGGCAACAATTCTTCAAACGCCAGTTAGGCGTGTTACGATTGAGCTCCTTTTCAACACCTTTCCGTGTCGCATCGAGCAGCGATACATATACATCGTAGGCTGTGGTAAACTGCTCCGACAGTCCAGGCGAATAAGGCACCTGACTCTTGGGCATCAGCTTCTGGCCCAAACAAATCGAAAAAACATTCCGACCTTGTGCAAATCGCAAAGCCCCTTCAGGTTGCCATACTTCGTTAAGCCTGGGGCTCGAAGATGAAGCACCCGGAACATCTCCAGTGCTCGAGTTGTTATCCCAACAGTGGGTTTCTTGGGTGTGCAGGGGATAATTCCCTGGCGAATTAGAGCAGCAGGAATATTGATATCAACCTGCAAGATTTCCACCTGAGTGACATAGGTACCTCGCAATAGTCAGCTTAGCAAGAGAACCGACCCAGGCACGAGGCAGAGTAGAATAAACACTATATGTATCAATGATGCGGAAGTTCTCAATCACAGAGTCAACTGGACAACCCGAATAATCAGCTCCCACGGTATCGAGCCCCTCATCGCCTTGATTGTAGCTCCAGACCTGGTAAGCCTCGACCATGGCCTCCATCTGAAGAGCAAAGAGATGGTTTCGTCGCTCAGTTCTGTCCACACGAATGCGGGAGTCTTTGCGCTTTGGCCTGGATTTTGGAAATCATCATTCAGGTTCACGGTATTGGTGGAAGACCACCCAACTTACTTTGCTTTTGCAGCAGCCTTGTCAGCCTTGGCCTCACTCACTAGACGGTCTTCTAGGATTGCCGAAAACTCGCCGCCCTCATGGCTGATATCCATCCTCGCGTTGCCACGAAGGACATCCTCCACATCCATCTCCGCAAAGTCCTCATACGGTTCAGGAATATCACGGAGGGCGTTGAGCTTCCGAAGCTCCTCCTTTGTAAGAGCTACATAAATAATCTGCTAGTAATCAGGTGTGGAGACACTGATGGGAGTTTCCCCACCTTCCAAAGCCGCTGCTTTCCTCTGCTTTGCCTTGAGCTGGAATTGGTCTTGCTCATTTTTATTCAAGCTTTTTGTTCCTTTGGAAGAATGAAAGGTAGCACGGCCTTTTCGAGGAACACTGGCCACAACCTTTCGAGAGCTTGAGGTGGCCGCAATGGCCATTGGTTTTGCCGCTCTTGGCATGGTTGTTTGGTTGTGACGAGAACACGTCGGGAACAAGTCATGTGACTGTGACAGTCCTCTACCAACAACCCAAACTTGACAGGTCAATTTCTGGCCACACAGAGCATCAACGGCGATGGAGTTCCAGGGTATGTCTTCATTCGTCTTTCCCATCCATTCTTTCCCCCTTTTGCATGGCTTTGGGCCGTCAGACGCGTCAGTAACGGACTCGACCTGGGACCAGTAAACACGCGTCTGACATGCTCCCACTGTCCCCCACCTTCGAACGACCGGCCCACCTGCCCATGACAAGTATAGACTCGACCTTGGGACTGAAAAAGTCAAGTGGCATGGTGGCTTGGCCCCTTTGAATTTTTTCTCCCAATTATTTGTTTATTTTCGATGTTTTTCCCCCAACTAATACCAATTTCTGCCCCTTCAGGCAGGACTTTGCGGGGGGGAAGACCTTCTCCCCATATGAGATACCCGTTGGGAAGCCCATTCCCATGCCAGCCCCATTTGACCTTGCCAATTGTGTTGCAAGGCTTGAAAAGCATGCGGACCTTGGCAAAGAGGAATCAGATGTTGAACTGGATCCCCTTGAGCCTCTTGATGACCAGCCATCCCCATCAGCAAAACGAAAACGATCCCCCTCCCCGCCTGTGATGCGCCCATGGTGGATCAAGCCCGAGGGGCCAACCATGCCCAAGCCGCCTGAATCCGGCTCCCATCGACGTCGACGGTTAAAGCGCGAAGCTTGCCAACTCAACAACAAACTCAAGTCCACTTCGAAAAAGCATCGAGCACGGGCCGCCACGAATACCGTGGAAACCAAAGTTGACATGGAGGACAATTTTTCACCCTCTGGACCTGCGTGGATCGGGAAACGGGGAACTGAGTGGGTAGAAAGTGAGGAGTACACTGAGGAGGAGCTGGAAGAGCTATGCAAGAGGCTCATTTATATTGGCTGGGATGGCGTGTGCATATTTTTACTCTTCAAACGGCCAACATCCTAACTCTTCCCCAGGGAATGCAGGCCAATCATTGCCAAAGTCGCCGAGTCATTGCCGTACTCGGTGGCAGTCCCCTGGGCTCTGACTGGCAGTCAGTTCATGAAGGCGCTGCTGAGCTCATTTCCGAGGCACGGGACAAATCAAGTTCACGGAGAAGCAGCGTAACCACCGCCGCGGACCATTTCCTGCAGCTGCCAAGGGCCTATCCATGGAGGCGGACAAATGGTAAGTTGACCATTTATCAATCGGAGCCCTTCAGTTGAGGCCCCCTCGGGAACCTGGCATGCTGAAACAGAGCCCAAACACCATGGCTGTGCTCACCTATCTTTTTGCCCATATTTTCTTTATTCGCTCTCTGGCTTTGCCAACTGTAAGTCCCTCCGTGATTTCCGTGATTCCGCGAATACCACGAAATGCTCATGCCCCATAGGTCTTTATGAAACTTTCGCGCCAAACCTATTCAATCAGTACCGTGCCCCCCAATGTACAAAAAGAATGATCCCGCCGACATAGCGAACTACCGCCCAATCTCCCTTCTTAACACAGATTATAAAATTTTCACTAAGGCACTCACGATTAAGCTGGCCCACATTGCACCAGACCTCATACATCCGACACAAGCAGGATTTGTCCTGGAAGACACATATATGACCAGATATGGCTCACGAAGAGAATCCTAGACCTTGGTGAGGCAACGGAAATACACGGCGTAATTGTTGCTCTTGACCAGGAGAAAGCATACGACAAGGTCGAGCACGATTACCTCTGGAGGGCACTCCGCAGTTTCGAAATCCCTGAGGAATTTATCACACCGTGAAGACACTGTACAGTGACGCCTATACCTCTGTGGTGATCAATGGTGTCTTCAGTGAACACCCATTCAAGGTGACACGAGGAGTAAGACAAGGGGACCCCCTTTCGTGCCTCCTTTTCGACCTCGCCATAGAACCTCTCGCAGAATCCCTGAGGCAGTCTGACCTCCAGGGCTTCAAAATCCGTGGCACCGGAGAGCGCCTTATTGCAACACTATTTGCCGATGAACATTAGTTTACCTCTCCTCTAAAGACGACTTCGGGGACCTTGTCGATCTGCTTGATGAATGGTGCACCGCCTCGGGGGCGAAATTCAACATCAATAGACGGAAATCATACCGATAGGCAAACTTGATCGCAGGAACCGGTTGCGGGAAACGCGATGCATAAACGGGGTGGATGGGACTAAAATCCCGGACCACATTAAAATTGCGAAAGAAGGCGAACCAATACGCACCCTCGGCGCGTGGGTCGGTAATGAAGTACACCAAGTAAGTACATGGACACGCACCTTAGAAAAAATAGATACAGCTCTAGACCAGTGGGAACGAGGCCACCCGACCATGGAAGGGCGCCGCCTAATAATCCTAATGGTCGTCGGGGGTATGACCCAATACCTGGCAAAAGTCCAGGGTATGCCGCGTGAGGTGGAGGAAAGACTGGAACGCCGCATACGCTCGTTCCTATGGGGAGAGAAAACACGGCCCACAGTAAATAAAGAGACAGTATACGCCCCGGCCGAGGTTGGCGGGCGGAATCTCCTGGACATTGTCGCGAGAAATGAAGCCATCACTGTCACATGGCTGAAATCATACCTGAAATTTGGCCCTGACAGGCCACTCTGGGCGTTTGTCGCTGATGAACTCCAATCACTAAACATATTAGCCAAAGATGACTCAGTGATTGACAAAGAATTACGCCTGCATGTCTTCCTACAATCCTGGAACAGTGCACGCACAGAACTCCCGAAAGACCTAAATGATATGATGAAGGTCGCAATAAACAGAGACGTGAAACTCGAGGGACTCGCAATAAAGCGGGAAATCCAGCGAGAACTCACGATATGGTACCACATAAAATCGCATGCAAAACGAGGCCTCTTCAACCGTGGCGCTGAAATAAAATGCCTAAAGACAGGGCATAAAGTAATAACAGTTGGCGAAACCGAAATCCTGGCACGCCGCCTGGAGGCAGCCGGCCATCGGAATAGACGAGACTGCACCTGTGCAGCCTGTGTGCAGACCAGGGTGGAATGCAATGCCTGCCGGTCACCGCACAATTGCCACACAAAGGCGAGAGAGCTACTGAACTCTCTGCAGGATAAATGGAACCCTCTCAGGTTCCACCCGGAGGACTACGAGTCCGTGGACGCAGAAACCGAAGTACCCTTGGGGAGAACGAAGTGCTCTTCGACCCGAAGATCACCACTGGAGGATCGCTGGCGGACACGGTCCGTATATTTTGCGATGGTCTAAAAAGTGCCCATGCTGCACCGAATACCCATATCGACCCCGAGCCCGACGAGGAGGAGATCATCGTGTATACTGACGGGTCAGCACTCAACAATGGGAGAGAGGATGCGCAAGCCGGCGCAGGAATATACTATGGCCCGGAGATTGCCGGAACCGCGCGATCCGAGTCCCCCCCGAGCTAGGGCCATCCAACCAAGTCGGGGAAATCCTGGCTGTGAAAGAGACAGTAGAAATGAACCCTAAGGACATCCCACTAAAAATAATCAGTGACTCAAAATACACGATTGATGGGCTAACCAAGAACCTCCAACGATGGGAGGACGAAGGATTCCGCACAGCCTGCAACGGGCAACTGATGCAAGTTACGGCGGCGAGACTGCGGGAACGAACAGCTCCTACCATCTTCAAATGGGTCAAAGGCCACTCCGGTATCGAGGGGAACGAGGAAGCAGATAAACTCGCCGGTGCAGGTGCCCTCAAACCGACCTCGACTCTCATCGATATGCAAATACCCCAGAAACTCCTGCTTCCGGGTGCGAAACTCTCCAGCATGACACAGGCTAAAGCCTACAAGATAATCAGAACAGCAAAAATTGACGAGCCAAACTACCAGGAGGCCCTCGACCGGAAAGATACAGCGCGGAACCTTGTTTATACCCAGGAAGCAGCCGTGACTGCAAAGGGGGAAGTACCGTCAATAAAACAAATCTGGCATGGAACAAAACACAAGGACATCTCAAGAAGCATCCGATTCTTCTTGTGGATGCTCATCCATAACGGCTACAAAGTAGGGAAACACTGGACTAACATTCCTGGCCATGAAGACAAGGCTGTCTGCGAGAAATGCCAAGTTGAAGAGTCAATGACCCACATACTCACAGAGTGCGAAGAGAACGGCCAGAAACAAGTCTGGGACCTTGCCAGTGCACTCTGGTACAGAAGAACCGGCTCGGAGCTTCGCCCCCTGGTCGGGGAAATTATGGCCTGTGGGAGTATTAAACGCGGGTCAAAACCAGGCTCGACGGACAAAGGAACGTCACGACTTTACCGCATAGTCGTCTCAGAGTCGGCCCACCTCATCTGGCGACTCCGCAACGAGCGGAGAATCCAGGGCCGGGAACCAGCGTCTCTACGGGAAATAACACAAAGGTGGACCAGGCAGCTAAACATCAGATTAGCAATAGACCGCGAGTCGACGAACAAAAATAAATATGGAAAAAAAGCGGTACCAAAACCACTAGTGCTTAAGACCTGGAGCAAAGTAATTCAACACGAAGACACACTCCCCGTTGACTGGACAGGGGAGCCCCAGGTTTTAGTGGGTGTCGGGTAAGAGATGAGGACGGGCTGGCCTACGCAGCCCTGAGTCTCAATCCTGCAGCCCCACACAACGCGTCCGGTAAACTGGCCCATTACTACCCAGTGAGGTCGGACGTACGTGCGTAAGTGCATTTCCTGGGGGTGGTAGTGTCGGCGGGGTTTTCTCATATTTCTCCCTGCTCCTTAACGACGGCAAAGTCAGGACGATTAGATCGGTCTTCAGGGATCCGCAAAAACGGTGAGAAGATAGCGCCAATGTATAATTATGTACGGTGCTACCTACCAATGCCATTTTCGTTCCACATAAGAATGAGGCCATTTTTGGAGACATAATCAGAAGCAGGACAGTGAGAGAAGAAGCCCGTGGAAGAGGCTGACAGCGAGCGCTGAATATGCCGGCGCTCTGTTTCGATCAGCGAGAGGCTGAGAGTAAAAGCAGGTGGCCTGACAGCGAGCGCTCGATTTCATTTCAATGAGGTCAGTGACGCCTACAGAAGTCTACAGGCTGACAGCGAGCGGTCAATTTACACACGGTTTTTGCGCTTGAGCACAAGGACCCCTACGCCGTACAGGTCACGTGATTGTCCCGCGCCTATCTATACAGACGTATTGCCTCTCTTGTATGGGTGTTGCTGTAGAGGTAAGTGGGTCAGTAGGTTGTTATGTAATGCGGGTGCTGGTCTACGGTTCGACCTGGTGTAGTGAAATTTTTATATAGCCAGCATGATTTTTTTTTCTATTTGTCCTTTCGTTGTCTTCTCCCGTTTCTCCCCGCCCTGTAATTCTTTGACACCAGTGCTCCCTGAATAGATCGAATGCAGATTGTGTTTTAACTTAGGTCGCCGGTTCAATTAGCGCCACCATTTTAATATTATTGCCTTTTTGAGAAATCTAAAGCTTTCTGCACCCAACGTCGCAAATTTACCTGACACGTCCACAGGTACCGACACGGTAATTTTCGTGTGAAACCTCTTTGTTATGCTTTTTAACTGTTTTCTCCTCTTTCACGGTGAAAGTTCGCCAGGAAACAGATTCTTTGGCCTCAGCTGCATACCCTTCGGATTCATCCCAATGTCGGACACGAAGGTGAAGCAGACCAGTACCATTTGAGTCATATTTGACCCTTTTTAAATGTTTTAGCACACCTCAACCGATGGAGAGACCATCATTGTCAATGTAGCCGTTGTTCTTTCAAGGGCACTCACCTCGTTTCCTCGGCTGCCAACCTTAACCACCAAAGACTGCCATACTTGCGTTGAGAGAGACCGTCAGAAGCGTGCTGATAGATGCAGATAACAGAAAGACAATCCACTCAGATCCGCAGAGCAAACATCGGCGCGCACCTCTAGGCCAAGCACATCAACAAAGGTCCCCCAACAATGTCTATGAAACCTTTACCTCCCTCCTTGAAGACCAAAAACAGTGCATTCGAGATCCATACCTTCGTCGAAATCAGTGATCTTCAGTCTGATACTGCGAGATCTGGGCATGATTGTGCAGGTGAGCTTTCAAAGTGGCCTGGAAGCAACAGGATCAGATTTAGTATGTGTGATTCATGCAGTGAATTAGATCCTTACGACATTCCACAGCTACAAAAGAATCTACCAGCCGCACTGCAACATCAATTGTCACTACACATTTTATTGTGCTCAGCTGGAAGGTGAAGAATCGAAGCATTCTTAGCAGATGATCCCAAAAAGAGACGTGCTCGAATGAAGATGGATCGCTTCAAGTGTGATGGCTGGCTTCATGTGACAATAAACGATGAAGCCCTTCAGGTGGCCACTGTGCGGATGACCCATCATCGTTGTCACACACCCTACGTCGATATTTCAATCCCACCAGAAGTCAAGGACATTGTCGAGACTATGAAGAACCTCCCTGCAGCAAAGGTGAGTCTCTTGTTCCGTATGAAACCTATCTGCTCACAAACCTTTGGCTCGGATGAAAGATTTGGGAGGCTGTCTTAAAGGCCAACCCGGATACTGAGCCTAAATGAGAAGCCAAATCTATCGCTACTGGGCCGACTTGAATGCTAGCGCATGGAGGCTGAATGATGATCAAGTTAAATCAGCCCTCGAAGTCCTCAAAAATACGAAGATATCTCTGTTGAGATTATTCCATCACTGCCGAGGATGGAATCTCAGCCATCGCTTTCAGCTTCCGTGAAATCCTCATGAGTTCCGGGACTGATGTTGAAGAAATTGCGATGGATTCAACATGTGAGTTTCAACACTGCATCTCAACCAGTATATTTTATTTAATGACAGGGAAAACTACGCACTGGGCTACGAGTTGTATGCTGTTGTTGCTGAAGCGGATGGGCAAGCTCTTCACTCGCATTCGCTTTCACCACCTCCACAGATGGTACTGCAGCTGAGGGGGCAAAAGACGGTATGCTTCAGCATGTCCTGGGCCACATCGCGGAATACTGTCCCAAACATAATGTTTGTTGGAACTGACAAAGAAGCATCAGAATTAATGCAACACGAGCCAAAATTCCTGCAGCTAAACATCAGCTTTGCACTTGGCACGGTGTAAAGTACCTGGATGAGCGACTGGTTGAGCACAAGCTTCCAGCAAAGTACGATCCACGTAACGCACATCGGGTCTTTCATTTTATTGACCCAACTTGGGCTCCTGGTGTTACCGCTGGATGGCTTGAGGATGGGGTTCATGAAAATGATGCCCTGACAGAAAGACCCACCGATGGTGCTGACGGCAATGCTGACGACGATGAATCAGAATCCGAGGTTTGTGCAAAGAGTTCTGTATTGGATTAATCTCACCATTCCCCTGTGGTTAAGGATCCCACCTGCCTCCCTCCACTTTTCGTACTGAGGCAAGGAGATCAGCGAATTCCCATTTGGCCAAATCCTCCGAAAATGAAGAAGAAAGAACTCCCTCCGTTTTGTCCAGCCGAGTACAGAGGGACGATTGTACAAAAGTATCGAATTCATGGTCACCAACATCCTGACATCCCATTCAATGATGGAGATAAAACATATCTCACCGCTGAGGAGATACACTATGGTGCCACACTGGACATGTACAATTATTGCTTCGACAATGATCTTGCACAGGCATGGGCTTACCTCTGGAATCGCTGGTACATCCAACACAGTGGAAGCTTTGGGCTCGTGCACCCGAGGCAGCGATTCCTCGCCTAAATACAACTATGATTGTCGAAAGTCTCTGGAGGAACATCAAACATCGGGATCTCGCTGAATTTAATCGCCCAAGGCTGGACTTGGTTACTCACATTGTGGTGACAAACGTGCTTCCTCGTGTGAAGCGTCGTTTGGACTATTCGGGGTGCGCGTCGTGTTGGTCGGGCCCAGACTTTGGCCGGATGGCAAAGGGATTTCCGCTCTGATTGGTTGGATATGAGCCGAACGGATGACCACCGGTTAACCGAGAAGGAACTCACCTGGCTCAAAACCCCAAAAACGAACAAGCATCGGGCCGAGAGATTGGAACAAATCACTGCCGAGAGAGCACGTGAGGTGGGCGACTACTACACAGATATTGATGACTGGGTCTGCAGTTGTCCAGCCTTCCTCATCAGCAGATTTCTGCTCTGCAAACACCTTGTTCGTGAAGTGAACAGAAAGCTGAATGATTCTCACTCACAGACCTTGCCTTCTTCGCAAATCTTCGACGCAATCACTACCGTCCATATTACAGTATCCAGGGCATCCACTACAAGAAAAACAGAGCCGGTAGTGACGAGGACTCAGAGGAGGAGGAATTTGTGATCAAAGTCCTTGGCCAAGGTATAACACGATCTGAACCAGGTTCGTCGCGTGGTGTGTCGCCAGATGTTGGCAGCAGACGAGGAAGATCACAACAACATTGGCGATGCTAGTGGGGCCACAACCTCCGTGAGGGCGGTGACATTGATCTTGATCTTCCGGCGTGAGAGGACAGCAGCTGGTGACTTCCAGGATGACGGTAACAGTGATGCTCGCGAGAAGTCCATGGAACAGGAAAGTTCCGAAAGCGAAGGCGAGCGTGTAAGCAAAATTATTTCCTGTTTGATACAGAGGTTGACCGTCCAATTTAATTCCATAGGTTCTTCTCTGAAGCTCGGCGCATCAATCTCAAGCGATGCTTTGATTCATTGATGTCCGCAGTTGAAAGACCCGGAGGAGTTCACCCAAAGATGGCGAAGGTTCTGGAGTCCGTGTTCACGAAAGTGGAGAAAGTAGGAGGGGACATAGGGGCTCACAAGAGAAGGAAGACAAGTCAGCGCACTTGGCAGGACAGTACTGCCAACACAATGTACTTGGACTAAATCATAGACTTTCATACCAGTACTATCCATAGAAACTCTCTTTCTTATAATGTGCTGAGTCATTCTCCTTGAACAGGTAAGTACGGTGAAAACATGTAGATACGCTTGACGCGACTTTGACGCGACGCGGCACGTGAGTACTTAAATAAGAACCGGGTCACGTGTTGTGTACCGTGTGGGGGTCCTTGTGCACCTATCGTTTTTAGCTCGTTCATGAAACAGACGACCAAGCAGACGACGAGTATGGTGGCGGACGGAACTTCATGACAAGCCGGAGTTCCCACCGAATTGCTTCTAGATTGCAGATTCAGCATCAGAATGATCTACTCTAGTGGTAAAATTTTCGTTTCAGAGGAAACGGAGGGGGACTGAGCGTGGGAAAAAAAAACGCGAAATCTTCGGCCAGAAAACGAAAGAAATTACAGTCGAAACAGGGATGTTCGTACACTATAGAGTTCCCAACTTCGACTTTTTCTTCCACTCTGCAATCGCCACATCCAATTCGCGCCGCTGAACCCCACGGTGCGAGCGGTACTTCTTCACTGCAAACTCGGCCACTGGTCCCGTCGCGCCGAGGCGGCGCGTAGTGCAGCACAGCCACCGGACCGGTGATCCGCAATCAAAAACGCGAAATCGCCCCGAGAAAAACATGAAATGTACTTTCTCAAGTTCTACTCCGACAGGATGATAGGGGGGTCTATTGCGGCCCTAATTCCACGTTTGCGGAATGCTGGGTTGAAACCTCAAGGAGTAGTTACAATTACCAAATCGGGACTGAAACTTGTCACGAAGTTCCGTCCGCCACCATATCGACGAGAAGAATGGGCGCATGTCCCATGTCTGTGGAGACCCATGTCTATATAAGGACATGGGTCTGCACCGTGTTTGATCCGTATCCGGACCGGTCAGCACGTGTCCCAAGCGTGACGCCAAGACGTGTCGCGTTACTGTGGGACTGGGGCCCAGTCCCAGTCACTGGGCAGCGGACTTTTGATGGCCCGCTGACTCAGCGTACAGCCACCTCAAATCGCGCCGCTCCTTATTTCCTACTTCTTTTATGTTGCCTGGCTGCATTTAATGCGCAAGATCGATCCATTTAAGTTCCAATATTGTTTCATTGTATAAGACATATAGAAAGTACTAATAATTAATTTTATATGGACACATTAAATTTATTCTTCCATTTCGACATCCTCTTCAACCTCCACTCCTCTATGATTGCCGGGACTAATGCTGGAACATCCCTAGGTGCACTAGGTGATGGATTAGAGTTTCCATTCAGCTGGTACCACCTGTAGGCTGTTCTGAGGGCCGCCAATTTTTCTGGTTACCGTGCATATCTGGTGTTGGCCAACAGATCTGGTACACCACGAGCATGGTATGAGTTGAGTTGGCCATGAATTAATGGAATTGTCAGGGAGCCATTTCTTCGAGGGAAACCAGCTCCCGATTCAAGTGCGCTCGGAGTTCCTCTGCCTCCTTCTGTATCTAGTAAATTTATCCTATCCCATTTCTTGAGTCATTCAATTTCAATGGCTGTATACCCACTAAACCCCCACTGTGTAAGTCCAATCGTCCGGCAGAGCAGCTTCGTTCATTAGTAGACCACTCCATCTTTTTTCAGCGCAAGATTACCAAATTTCATTTTATTGGTCAGGATTCGATCTCGTCCCAGTGCTGAATTCACGGATTTCAGCCATCTGTTGTGAATCTCAATGTCTGTAATGTTACGGTGTGGGTTCTTCAGAACCTTATCGTTCCGGATCTTCCAGATCGTGTGCCAGGCCGTAGATACCAGAATGGCAAATAATCGTCCCATAGCCGGGATAATTTTCCCATTTGAGTGTTTGAATTTAACAAGGTTACAACCGAGGACAAGGCCCCAGCTGAGGGAGGGCCACATGGGGTATTTCATGGCCCAGAGTTTCTTGGTCAGTCCCCAAATTAATTTTGCGCCCGATGCATCACACTCCATTGCTATGTGCTCAAGGTTTTCGGGGACGCCACATGTGTGACAAACAGAAATTCTTC
Organism: Mycena sp. CBHHK59/15; assembly: GCA_029204085.1. Taxonomy (NCBI): domain Eukaryota; kingdom Fungi; phylum Basidiomycota; class Agaricomycetes; order Agaricales; family Mycenaceae; genus Mycena; species Mycena sp. CBHHK59/15. The sequence goes on from JARGXW010000605.1 coordinate 70,323, forward strand.
AAGATTATTCATGTGTCCAAAAGTCACCGACTCTGAAAATGTTGTGAATCGACTTCCAGAATAATTCACGGTGGGTTCGTCTTAAATTTGTGGAACGTATAGAGTTCCAAATCATTTCCTCTGTTGGAGTGTACTCAGAAATTTCATATATGGAGCATCGGATGCGGTCTAGGTTGATGAAAGTTGCCTTTCTAAAGGTTCAGAGTGGTTGCCTTTGATAATTTTTGTAAAGATCCGTTGTGAGCCTTGTGAGATTAGAATTCCAGATTTACGCTACGCAACGACGCCTAGGCCCTCATGCGCGCCGCTTCGTCCTCGATGAAGGCATGAACCTCCTTCTTGTCGTACGTGCAAAGGAGCTCTGCTCCCAGTGCTTTCTTGAAAGCCGTGAAGGCTCTGTCCCTGCGAAGTTGTCAGCAGGGGGAAATGAAACGAAGGACGGTAGCTTACCAATCCCGAAACATACGACTCTGGCCACTGATGGCATACATGAGCGGCGCGTCGGCGTAGTGCTGCACATGCGGGCTGTCGTGCATCTTCATCTCCTGCAGGGCCTTGCGTGCTGCCTCGACATTCTCCTTGGTGAGGCTTTGGTAGCGCAGGCGTGAGTACTCGGCAAACTGCTCTTGCGCGGCCACCCAGACGGCTTCATCGGGGACGTGTTCGGGCTCGCTTTCGAGCTTTGGGAGGTCAGGAGGCGGGGAGCCGTCCTCGTCGTCCGAGATATCCACCAGCGGCAGGGCGACTCGGGGGCGAGGAGCTGGCACTTGGCATTGTGCACAGCGCCATTAAAGCCCATCAGAGGGAACAGGTCATCCGGGCGCAACACCAGCACCAGTGTTGCACCCAGAGCGGGGTCGGCCCAAGCGCATCACCCGGGCGATATGGCAGGACAACCCGCGCATGACCTTGGACAGCGTCGGGCGTGTTAGCTTCGAGGGCAATTGAAAAGAAATGGGCGGTGAAAATACACTCTATTTCATATTTTTTGAATGCAAGAAGTGGGCTTGATTAATAATAAAAAACAATATTTTCGGCAATCAATTTACATTGGATTCCGATGACTTCCGGGTTTGTCGTGTGTGTCCGGGTGGATTTGGGAGCATGATGGGAAAAAGATAAGTACGAGATCCTGCCGGGCGCAGCCATGGCCCTCTACCCCCAAGTTTCTGAAAGTTGTTGGCCTCAGTCAGTATGCGGTTCCCTTCCAAATTTTCAAAGATAATCCAAAGTCTGTACACTGACACAAAAACTATAGTGATGATCAATGGCGAACTCAGTGATCCATATGTCGTTACCAGGGGTGTGAGGCAAGGTGACCCCTCTCCTGCTTATTATTCAATCTGGCTATTGCCTTGCATGGCGAAAATCTGATCTTGAGGGAGTAGTCATTCCCAGAACAAATAAGACTTTAGTGGTATCACTTTTTGCTGATGACACCACAATCTACTTGAAATCCACTGATTCATCGAGACTCTGTGGAGCATTCTACGCCTCTGGTTTTCCATCCGGTTCTTGGCTTAATCGAAATTGCCCGGCGACGCTCCGAGCAAGCTCGTCATGAAGCTGAACGATACTCGCACGATCGGACGGAAGATGGCGGGATCATTTGTGGTACGTGCAAATGCAGATTTTGATGTTCAATATCCTGCTGAATTTTTTGTCATTTCGCAACAGGAATTGAAATCAAGGGACAACTGGACAAGTGGACCAAACAAATGCCACTGTCGGCAATCGATGGCGTCAACTCAGCTCGGGACACCGAGTTGTTGCTTTTCCCATTTGGCTGTACTGCGACGACACATCAGGCAATACATCCAAAAATGGAACAAGCACAACTCGTTTCTGTTCACTGCAGCCGGGCTTCCAAGGCAATATGTCCATCGTGAATCTAATATTCACTTTCTTTCTACATCAAATATTGCCCCCCCATTGGAAATGCTTGACGGCATTGTTGACCAGTTGCAGTGCGTACTTTAAACAATCTTGTGTGCTGAATTCAATATTCTGCCACATAGGGCCTGCCAAGAGCGAGGCATCTGGGCTTGGACTGTGAGTACCGAGAATAGAGTGTAGCACGAGTATCGAATATCGCGAATATTCGTGCCAAGCCATTCGCGAATGGCGAATATTCGTATTCGTGAATTGATGTGGCTGTGCTATTCGTGCGAATGCGAATATCAGTTTTCAGGAAAGTTGATATTCACGAATATTTGCAGCTGTAATACACAGCTAAAATTTCAATCAAGCATAGTAAATTTGGGTGGGCTAAAATGATTTTTTTGCAGGCAATATCAAGATGCGCTCAATTCACAAATGGGGACAACACTTGCGTCGAAAAGTGATCAATGAGCGGGCTGAGGCTTCCAGTATGGTTTTCTTATTAATATTTAACAATCTCTAATTTATCACCCAGGAAGCAGCTCGGCCTCGCAGGACTCCGATGATACGGACATAGATCTCCTTCGCGTCCGTTGCGTCGAGGCGGAGACGCAACGTGACGACGCCTTGCAGGATCTGCACCGGATGGCACTGGAGCTTCAGAAAATGAAAGCGGACCGGGACCAGGCTTTAATGGACCGGGACCAGGCAGTTGCGAAGTGCGATGAATGGGAGGAGGCTGCCATGTCGGCGTCGAAGCTCATTCGAATGGCGGCGGACGTGCTTTAATACTTGTCTGATCATTAATGGATCTATTAAATGTCTTCTACTGTATCGGGAAATTTTACTCTAGTGATTCTGCGGTTAAAAACAGAGGGCGGAGGAGGTCTTCATTTGCCTCCGTGAGGCCTCGTCGACAGCACCTCGTCTCCGTTTGGCAGGCCGATGGCCGTCGGCCTCGTGCACAGTTCTCTTGCGCTTGCCTCCCGAGTGCCGGCACTTTCTTGGACCGCATCGAAGGCAATTTTGATCTCTGCTTGTGATACAACGTTCCGCTGAGGGTTGCGCAGGCGCTTAAAAGATCAGATTTGTTCCCCGATTGAATTTCATGTACTTGTTTGCAAAGGAATTTGAGCACGGCGTTCGTACAGGCCTCGCTAGAGGTATGCCTTAGTTATGAACAGTGAGATACACGGAAAGAGATCCGCACAGAGTGGTTGGTGCCTGCTTCAACGGCTGCGACTTGCGAGGTCGGGAAGCTCCAACACGGGAGAAATTGGGTTCTCCAGGACTGTGGCTTCAGGTTGTGGTTGTGCCGGGTCCGTCTCGTCATCCGGAGTTTCCATTTCCAGCTCGGGACGCTCATCGGGATCTTGACCAACGGACTCGGAAACTGCTGGACATATAAGAGTGTTGACACTGTCTTCCGAGTTCTTCTCGCGGATTGAACCGCAGCTGCAATGCGGAGGGCATCTTGATCAGGAACCGTGAAGGAATGTGGACGGAGTGAAGTGGGATAGCCTTCCGGATTGACGATAATTGTGTAGAGAAGCCGTGTTGACGATAAAACGGACATCGTCCGTGTGTTTTATTCTTGCCCGTGTGATGGTAGTTGCTTCCCGTTCTTGTTGAACAGGAACAGAGCTGTGAGGTCCACATTTCCCGTGGTAGCAGTCGTGCTGTAGATTTACGGCTGACTCGATGTCCTAAATATTCTCAGAATAAGTCATCAGTCAGATAAATGTGTCAGCTAATTCACCTCGGGAAGTACAACCATCAGCTGTTTTGACGGACGAGTACTGGCATATGAATGAGAGGATGAAAGGTTGATTCGACTGAAAACTGTTCGACTGTTATGAGAGTCTGAGCAGTACTCGGTGCATCCGAGTCGGCTGGGGAAATTATCTCCCGTATTGTGCCGAATGAAAGAGGGGAAAATGGACCCTGTGGATTCAATTAGCATGAGTAAATAACTGCACACATCAGCCTTTTGACATTTTGATTGCGCCTTGTTCCGGCTTGTGGGCTTGGCAACACTAAGCGACAGGCTGGCAAGCTCGAACAAGGCCGCAAGTCAAAAAATAACCCCCTCCGAGGTGAGGGATTGACCTGTAATGCAACAACTAAGCTCTACAATTGTTAGCACATGCCCCAGCACACGCAGCAGCACGCAAAAGCCCTCGTAGCATTCGGAAAACTTGCCATTTTTGGACGAGATCTCCGAGCTTGTGAAATTCGGACATAGGTTTGTCACTTTGTGAGCTTGCTGGCTTTTCGGGCCTTTTTTGGGCTTGTTTGGCCTTGTACAAGGTCACAAGTCAAATGTCAAAAGTCTGATGCAGACTCGACATACTCCCTCATGCTGAAAGATGACATTATGCCCAATGCAGGTCTTGTCCCCTGAGCGCGCTGTAAGCCCTTTCATAGTCTTGCAACGACTTGTAGCACCGCAGGGAAACCTAACGAATTTTGACAGTCCGGCGACAGTCTCTGTCCAAGGAAGTTTTTGCTCTGGAGTTTCCTCTCCTTTCTTCCGAGCTGGAAAAGGAATTATCACGCCTATTGTGCCATTAAACAGGGATCAGAATGTGTGAACGGGAGTCATACCATGTTCGTGGTCGACTTTTGTTGGCAAACCAACCATTGCAGCCATCTCGGGATGCTCAAGTATGTGTCGCAAAACCCGAGGCTTCGCACATGTCCACGTGCTGGTCAAAGAATCCTCCACCAGCCGATGTGCTTGACACGATCAATTCCCGCAAAGCTCCAGGCGATATCCCGACTTGGAGTGAGCCGATTGCTGTATATGGAACATGCACGGAACACGGCATTATACGCCTCGTAACGCTCCGTCGAAAATAGGACCGCGGGCGAGAAGCGCCGAATGAAGAAAGGGAGGTGAAGGAGGAAATGAAACTTTGGCTTGGAAATGAGGATGCTCGGACTGCATTTGCAGGTGATGTTGATGAAGTCATCGATGCACGTCTCCAGCTCAGCCTGTAGGATATACAAGGTTAGAATATTCCGGCTCCATGATTATAATGAATAACGGCACCGTGTACACCGTAACATCTTCAATCTCCGTATGCCATAGCAGCACTGTGAGGCGACCCAAGATTAACCAAGCCTCAAGAACGTCGGGAGGAACAAGGTCCTGAACAGCGAAGGCCATGATTTGCGATAATGTCTTGAAATGTTTTCCAATCAGGCCGCCTCGATACTGACACATATAATCGCCTTGAATTTTTGGGACGTTCAGGCCATCGGAAAGGATAGAATTGAGGCGCGTCTGAAAGAGGGCAAAATTTTGTCCCTTCTCGAGGAGCCAAATTGTTTGGCCCCAGTAATATTTTACGACACCTAACAGAATGGTGTGAAGGATCTCCGTCGGAGTGTCCTTGTGCATATCAATCCCTATACAATGAATTAAATCATGCGGAGCAGCCTATAGAGTTGGACCAACCGTCCATATCGAACAGAGGCAAGAAATCCTCATGCAAAAGCAATTTAACAGCACTTACTTGACAAAATCAAGAATGACTGTCTCCATTTTGCTTTCTCGGATCCAATGCACAGTTATTCCCAGGAAAGATATAACATGGGGAGATGTCCATCCATCCACGCAAAGGTGAAGAAGTCCAGGATACGCCTTGAAATCAGCTTAGAGGAAATTTGCAACTGCAATAACACACCTGTAAAATCTTTGCAAGATTTTCACGGCTGATTTTGAAGATCTCTTTGACGTCACGGGAAACCGTCATTGCAGAAGGATGTTGAACACGGTTGTTCAAGTCGTGGAATATGTCGCGGAGTTCTTCATCTTCTGCAATAGCAAATGGTCGGCTACGTCGAGCAATCCAGATTGTGAGTTTAACGCGGTGCTTGGTGGGATTATATGATGAACCTCCAGCAAAGGCCGGACGCGAGAGGATATCCAAGAGCATGATCGTATGTTGTAGATTTGATATATGCTTGAAACTTTCCGTTCCAATCTTCGGCGCCCTCGACCAAGACATCAATGATCGCGGAGCGAGGTTGAGCTGGGGTTTTGGGAGGCCCCTTTGCGTTTGACTTCTTTGGTGGTGCTGGGACAAAGTGGCCAGTCTTGCTAATGGTGTGGAGTTTGATACGCTGCATCTCAGAGACAAGTCCTTCGATATCCTGTGCAAACTTAACTTCCTTGGAATGCCGTGCTCGGTCGGGATCACCAAAAAATATGGCAACACTGTGACTGATCTCCCAAAATGCTTCAATGCATGCTGATCCTTTTTTAATAATATACTCAATTGTGACGCCGCTTCCAGATGGAATCGGAAGCTAGGGCAACAGCACACAAGATTCCCCGATACAAACAACACTCGTTTTGGGAGTCATGGTGATGCTGCAGCAGAGTTTGTCACTTATCGTTCGGAATATTTCGATATGATGGAGGTCATTCAATGGTCAAAACACAACCCGTCTCTTACCAATATTGAGAAGAACCTCCGGGGCACACTCCTGGATGTCCCAACCCAAACCGAATTCGTTGTGATGGTCATATACCGGGTTGTGATTACCCATCCATATTTACAACAAGTCCATGGACCAGGAACGGAGAGTACCAACCTCTTGGACCTCGGGCTGCTGCACATTGAGCTTCGTAATCATATTCAGTCTATGGTGCGCATCACCTAGCTGCCACCACCACGTGCTTGAAAATTTCCGGGCTCAAAAAAACATATATTTCTTATCCGTCTAGTAGAAGTGTTCCTTTTGAGTGTAGGAAGATAACTGCTAGAGGGATTTTCGATTGGATCAAAACTGAGTGAGCTCGAAATTTCTTCCAGACCCAATTTGGCCACATTCTCGAATATATTCAAAAATCGGTCGTCAGAGTCGTAAGTAGGCTTAAAATGACGCTAAATTACAGGAGAGTTCTACTGGTCGAACTGCCGTGCAGCGCGCTCGAAAACACGACGGTGGGAGGTGTATTTAGTCGAACTGAAGGCACGAACCACCCGTTGAGCCTCTTTCGGCCCCAAGTTATTGCGATAAGCTTCCATCCAACGAATCATGCGATGCTCCCATTTGCGAATCACGGAGAGTTGAACGGAGGCAAGTGCAGCCGGCATGTTTGTTTTCAACCCCTTGTAACTGTAGTCACAGTGGTCACGGAGGTATTTCTTGACGGCGCCCCAGAAGAACTCGATAAAGTTCAACTCGCAGTGATATTTGGGGCAGAAGATAAATAGATGGCCTGCTGCTTCGATTTTTTCTGCCACCATTGACCGTTGCTCGAGGAAGTCAGGCTGCAATTCCAACAGCCACGTTGCACAGCAATCACGGGCCGCGGTGTGCAGCCCTTTCTTGCACTCCTTCACGGGACCGCCGAGGGTGAATATAATGCACAAAGTAGGCTCCGGAATCCACTCAGAGGTACACTTAATTGAAATTTTTTTCTCCGGCCAATTTGGCCACTAAATTTTGGTGGCGGCAGCTAGGTGATGCGCACCATATTCTCGATGATACCGACATCATTTTTGGAACTGATATCACGTACCAAGGGACTCTTTGATCCGCTACCATCACCATCTCGGCTTTTCCCACGCTGTACCGCTGCAGCTGGAGAGTCGACGAAGGAGGGTAGCGGGCAAGAGAGTGGGCTTGCGCCCAGGCTTTGCGGCCAAGGTGACCCCCACCTATGGCTGTTGTGGCCGCGACGTGAGTCGCAGGTAGCCTTTGAGCTCCTATATAAAAATGTGGCTTCGAGCCTCAAAAACCCCATCGTCGGGAGTACACAAATGAGCATACGTTATGCCATGTCCCTCCCCCACGCGCCCCACGTCCGGGACGTACATTGCGGGGCCATCCAATTGACTCTGTACCCTCCCACTAGCTCCCATTCCCCCGCGATGCCAGCACATCGCCTGATGCCGTCGAGACGTGTACGCGTAAGACAGCACACCAGCGATGCGGCCCGAGTGTGTAAGACGACATTACCAATACACGTTGGCGTTTTACTCAGCCATCCGACCTCGCCGACAGCTCGCATGATGCCGCCCCTGGACTTTTCCTTTTATTGTCCTGCTCCGGTTTCAACTTGCACCGCTGGTAACTTATTCGTCCTTTTTCGACGCATTTCTCCGTGGACGCGGTGTAACCATGCCCAAGGTTACCCGCCTCGATCCGGGATTTCCTCATTCCAAATGACTAACGGCGCCGGTTTGTTAATGATTTATCCAGATGATGAACAAGACTTATTATTCACGGAGCGCCGACTAATTACAGCCCCCACTTGCGATTCTACTACTCAGTGCACATCCGCGAACATGGCCGATGCCCACAAGAACCCCGATATCGACATGACTGACGAGGTACCGGCCAAATCATTTGCTTTGTACGTACTGACAGTACAAGGGCCACAAGTTTGAATCCGCGCTTGCGGGTCCAAAAGAGGACAATCGCCCGGTGCTGGGATGGTCCCTGGAAAACGCTCTCAAATGTCTCCGGCCTGACATCGTCGAAGCAGTTAAGAAGAACCCTGGTGCGCAACGGTATTCCCGGCCATTTCACCGACTAACACCGGATTTCACCAGGGTCTTTCCTCATCGCCGTCATTCTCGCCTCTGAATTCAAAGACCGAGCGGGTGCTCCTGAAATCATTCAACAAATCTCGCTTCAGAACGGCCTAAACTTTCCGAAGGTCTTCAGCGCCATACCCATTGGCGCCAACGACAACAAATTTCCCCTTCCCATGCCATGGGGCCATTTTATACCTGACTGCTCTTCGGACACCAAGGCAGTTGCACTTGCGAACCCTGTCATCCATGGGACCGTCAATGAGTGTCTCTACACCATCTATTTCATTGATCCGACCCCAGAACACCCCCCTTTCCTCATTCTCACCTACCATGGCCTCTCCAGCCTCACGACCGAGGACGAAATTAAGTCGGCCTTTCTCACAGCGCTCCTCTCGGACCCGTTCGTTGTCAACACGGCTCATGCTGACCACTCGTACGTTCCTAACGAACCGAAACCCGAGATGATCTTTCGCATCTTAGTCGAATTTGCGAAGATTCGCAAATGCGCTGTCAGCTCCAAACCCAACAGTGCACCGACGACTGCCTTCTCCATCATCCTCCCCCCGCTGTCAACCGACGCATCCCAGACAGCAGTCCTTGAACGACACCTCATGCGACCCGAATTCGCGTTCAATATCCCTCTCCAGGGTACCGCCACCCCCTGGCGCAACTCGAGGAGTTTGCTCATGTCGTGCACTGAGTGCCACAGTGTTGCCCATTACAAGGACGACTGCCTCATCACTAACTCCGACTCGTACAAGGCCCACTACGGACACACGACCACCGACGCCGCCTGGTACGCCCTCAATGACGACGGGAGCAGTAGCTCTACATCATCCTCCAATTCTGTGTACCGCGGTGCAGGTCGAGGTCGTGCTCGTGGATTTTATCGAGGCCCTGGCGGGAACCCGGGTTACAACGGCAGAGGTTTTTCTTATGGTCGGAGTCGTGGTAGCCCTTACACACGCTGGTAAACGATGATCACTACGTTCTGTAATCTATAATCTTGACCGCCGTAAATTGCCAATTTTATCTTTGGCCTTTACCTATTTCCTGGTGACCAAGTCCATACAATCTCGGCAATTATTAGGCCACCTATTCACTATGGATCGGGCATAGTGAGCCTTGCGCTGTATTGTAGACCTTCTACAACACCAAGCCTTCCGCTAACAGTGCATGAGTAACAGACCTATGTGCTCAACGACCAAATTTCAATCCATTCTTCAATGTCTGTTAGTCTCACCTCTAAATACAATTTGCATAAATTGAGGGATGCATTGAGATGTGAGGTAAATTATCCGATGGTTAGAGAAGACCACTCTAACTTTTCGGGCGACCATCCCCCCGCATTCATTCTTGCCGCCGCTATCTACCATGCAACAGTTTCCACGTTTCCTGTTCACCAAAGCGGTAAATTCGGAATCTCTACTACCAAGCTCGCCCATAGCATCATGTTACCCCCCTCTCGAAAGACCCCGCGACAAATAACCGACTCCAGCAACACATTATGGCGCCGGCGTTCGTTATTGACGCCCAGAAGCGCCTCGCGCAATCTGCGCAATCTGCCAATTTGCGCAATTTGCGCAATTTACACACGCTGACTAATATGCGCAATCTGCGCAATTTGCGCAATTTGCGCAATTTACACACGCTGACTAATATTATCGCCCCTTTGGGCAGACCTGGTTCCTTCGGGTTTCCCCGATGATCTAGTATGTGACATGCGTGAACGGCCCGTGACAGCCATAAAGCTATACTAAGGCTTAATTAAGGGTTAACAAGGATCTGAACTGAAGCTACGACCTTATCTTAAGGCCTTTTTAAGGGTTAACCTTAACCCTTAAGCCGCAACACTGATGTGGTCATATTTATCATCCATCAAGGAGTACACCCACCCGTAATGCACACGTCGACCGAGCGAGCTTTGGGCCGCCCCGTTGAATTTAATTGAAATGACTGAATAGTCCCTCGAGGGGCGCGCTTTTACGATCTGAGAAAAGACAGATGGATGGACAAATGGTAAAATAATGGGCATCTACAGCCCCTCCCGTTCGAGAGCCTCACGGTGCAACCTTCCTATTCCCTACCAATGATTAGATGTCTCATCCGGTAGCGGGCCATGCAGCTCGCCGGCCTTACCCGCTTTATTTGATCTCCCATATCTACTAAGGTCGAAATAGCTGTGAACAAGCCAGATCCTAAGTATCAAAACTAATTTCGGCTCTCCTTATGGTCGTGGTCGTGGTAACTCCTACACGTGCTATTAAATACTGATAACTATGTTGATAACCTTCATTTGAATTTTCATCCGTTGCGACTTGAATTGAATTGTCCGAAGTTAGTGGCCTGTAAGCTTCTCCTGTAAGCTCGGAATCATCTTGAACATGCCACACAATATATCTAGACTCTATTCCGGCTGCAGATGTCCTCTGAATCTTACGACGGCGGTCTTAAAACGCACCCAAAACATGCCTATGAACAACACAAATATTCAGTTTGGTACCAAGGGCCCTCCTGGTTCACGGGAGGGTTTCGGGGACGTGGTACATCCCTCTCGTCAGTGCCTGCCGGCTACGAGTTCAGAGAGTGAAATCAGCAGGAGTCGGGGTGATTCGGGGCTAGCTCCGACTATCCTACACACGGCCCCTTCTGTAGCGGCTCTGCTGCTCTGGCTGCTACAGTGATGGGCGAGGGGCAGCACCCACGTTCCCCTACAAACATTCGAAATATGACTACCACAGACCACGATTCACCATGGTTGATGCCCGTGTCAACTGCGGCGGCTCAAGATCTGTGGGTAACACCTAATGGCCGTATTACGAATGGTACACATCCGATTCCGGATATAGTTATGGGAGATGTAGAGGGAACGTGTAACGACTCCCATATTAACAATTTCAACTTTGCAGCAGGACATTTAAATTCGCAAATATATTATGACAATAAACCGCTGCAATCACAACCAGACAGAAGTCATGGAAATGAAGCCACAGGGCAACACCCTATCCCTGGGAACTGGGAAGAACTGAATATACAGATTAGAGAGAGGAATAAACCTCCGAAGCTCGCTCGCTCAGCGAAGTTCACACGCTCAAATGTAACCATTGCCTCTCAAAATATAAATGGCAGAGACAAAAATAAATCCATGGCCAGCACAGGCCACAAATTCACTTATATGAAGAAGACGTTGATGAAAAAAGGATAGGTGTCCTTGCCTTGCAAGAATTACACATGAATAATGTTGCTGCTAGCCAGTTCAACAACATTTACGGAAAATGGTTCAAACTGTTCAACTCGGGACACCCAATGAAACCTGACTCAACAGCTGGAGTTGGCTTTCTTCTGAATAAAAAATATGTTGACACTGAAAACGTAAAAGAGTATGTCCTCATTGAGGGCCATGCAATCTTACTTGTGATCCCATCACATAGAGGAGAAACTATTAACATTCTGAACATATACGCCCCCAATACACCTCAGGAAAGAGAGAGGATGTGGGCACAATTATGGTACTGTTACCTTGACAATCCAGTACTCCCACTCCCAACCGAAACACTAGGGGACTGGAATTTTGTTGAAAATATTAAAGATCGAACATCGAACAAAGAAGAGCTGATTCCTCAGAGTTTCCTATGCCTCAAAGCCCTCTTCCACATGCAAGACGGTTGGCGAACAACATTTCCCGATTCACGGGAATACACTTGCTTCCAGAAGCGCACAAATGCTACTATGAACCAGACACATGTGACTGGTTCACGTCTTGACCGAATCTATGTACCGGTAGACCGTTTTAAACGATATCGAAACTGGTCAATTGAACCCAGTTTAATCTCCAGTGATCATCACTTGGTTTCCGTCCAATTGACATGCCGAGCAGAGGAGGAATATGGGCCCGGAATCTGGAACCTACCTGTCTATCTTCTCAAAACTCCGCGATTTATGAAATATCTTAGTGCACGATCACAGAAACTTGCTGAAGACCGTGAGGAACTGAGCCGTACAGACCGGGAAAGCCAAAATAACATCCAAACCCTATGGCACAAGTACAAGGATGACATTACCACAGAAGGTAAAAAATGCTCTCGCTTGGTAAAGGAGAGATCCCGCCAAATTCGCACCTGGACAACACAGAAGCACCTCGTGCTCAATGACATAAACATGCCTACTGAGGATAAGCATCTTGCAATTTTGCATCTCGAAGAAAAGATTGAAACCTATCTCAAAGAAGAAGCTGATCGTCAAAAGGCACAGTCTGAAGCTCAATACGACATTGAAGGCGAAAGTTTGAAGACTCGTCATTGGACTCACTCCACGAAGGAGTACCATCTGAGAAGTACCATAAACGAATTCAAGAGAACAGATACTGACTCAACTGTTCCCCGCTTTGAAACTCGACCGAAACAAATGACGGAAATGGCCCGTAACTACCATGAGGCTACACAACTCGTTGATGTCCCGAGGACGACTACGGTCGAATGATGTGCACTGAGGAAGTGCTAGAAAAATGTGATGTTCGGTTATCTCAACACGAACACAATGAAATGAACCAGTATCTGACTGAAGATGATTTACGAAATGCTCTTAAACTGTCTAGCAACGGCAAAGCTCCAGGAGTCAATGGCATCCGTTACGAATTTTTCAAAGCCCTGGACATTGAATACAAAAAGTCTAAAGACAAACCGGAGGGGCTTTCAATATCTTGGGCTTCCTGGCAGACTTATCCCATGATATCGAAGACTATGGATTATCAGATGGATGTAACTTCAACATGGGCTGGTTATGCCCGGTGTTCAAAAAAGGAGACACAGGCCTTATTAGCAACTACAGGCCAATTACGCTCTTAAACACAGACTACAAGCTTATTACAAAGGCCTATTCTATGCGCTTAATGGATGTTGCCCCATCTCTGATAAGACCTGACCAAGCTGGCTTCATGAAAGGGCGGAAAATTGAAGACCAAGTCAAATTAGCGAAATTCCTGCTTAACTATGCTGAAGTCGCAGAGACACTGGTTGAACATTTCAAAATTTTCACCTTCTTTTCAGTGAAAAATGTCGTTTATTTTTTCACACATTTTTCACTGAAAAGCAGGTGAAAATTTCAAAACATTTTCATCACTTTCTTATTTAATTTCGAATTTTTCACCTTGAATTGAAAAAGTGCTGAAAAAGTTTTAAAAATTTTCACCTTCTTTTCAGTGAAAAATGTCTGAAAAATAAACAACATTTTTCACTGAGAAAGAAGGTGAAAAAATTGAAATGCTCAACCAGTGAGATGGGGTACTTATCGCCCTCGATCAAGAGAAAGCATATGATCGAATTAACCATAACTACCTTCTCCGTGTTCTAGACCATATGAGATTCCTCCCAAATTTTCAAAAGACAATCAAAAGCTTATATATACTGATGCCAAAACCGTAGTTATGATCAACGGTGAAGTCAGCAAACCATATGTTGTGACCAGGGGAGTGAGACAAGGTGACCCCCTCTCCTGTTTATTATTCAATCTGGCTATTGAGCCTCTTGCATGTCTACTGCGGAAATCTGATATTGAGGAGTCATCATTCCTGAAACAAATAAAAATCTTGTGGTCTCACTTTTTGCTGATGACACAACAATCTACTTGAAATCCACTGACTCCATGAAGACTCTGTGGGGTATTCTAAGCCTCTGGTGTGGTGCCTCTACCGCAAAATTCAACGAAAATAAAACTGTGCTTCTCCCCTTTGGGAGGGCCTCCTATCGCCAGAAAGTCATCACAGAAAGACGAATTAACAATCAGTCCCTGATCGGCGACATTGACCGAACTGTTAGAATTGTACCTGATGGCGAAAGCTGCCGGATGTTAGGTGCTTGGATCGGAAATGACATCCCTTATACCACACCATGGCCTTTAGTCCTCGAAAAAATTAATGCAGACCTCATGCGTTGGCAAGCAACAAACCCTTCTCTAGAAGGGAAGCGCCACATCATCAGTATGGTGATTGGAGGTCGAACACAATATCTCACCAGAGTCCAAGGAATGCCGAAAGACATTGAGGACACACTTGAAAAATTGATACGCTCCTTCCTATGGGAAGGAAAAACAGCCAGAGTTTCACTGGAAGCAATGATCCTAGCAGTCAATCGAGGAGGCAAAGCAATTTTGGACATCGCCTCTCGTAACAAAGCCATTGATCTTTGGAATCTTCAATGCTACCTTGTGCAAGGAGAGGATCGAGCACTGTGGTGCTATTTTGTCGACTACATACTCCGAAAATACTTGGAGACTAGCTACAATAGGC